>VYXH01012393.1:94505-114045 GCA_013397275.1 Burhinus bistriatus | reverse complement strand
TGCTGCCACCACAGCCACAGCCACCACAGCCACCCCGCCGACAAACCCGAGGGAAAGAAGAGGGTCCCTCCTGCCCCGTCCCGCAATTGTGTGGGACACTGAACCAGGTGCAGCCATCGCTGCTCCTCCGACTAGAAAGCAAAACAATAGCTCTAAAATTGAACAGATCCATGGGTTCACACACACACACACTGAGGAGCAAAAAATNGGGAGCTGATCTCTTCTCCCAAGTAACTAGAGATAGGACAAGAGGAAACGGGTTCAAGTTGCGCCAGGGGAGGTTTAGGCTGGACATTAGGAAAAAATTCTTACTGAAAGAGTTACCAAGCATTGGAACAGGCTGCCCAGGGAGGTGGTTGAGTGTTTAAAAGTCGTGTAGATGTGGTGCTTGGAGACATGGTTTAGTGGCAGACCTGGTAGAGTAGGGTCAATGGTTGGACTGGATGATCTTAAAGGTCTTTTCCAACCTAAATGATTCTATGATATATATGAACACTTACACTCATTACTGAGAGAAGATTCTTCATAAAGTCTTTAGAATCAAACAAAATAGCCATTCTTACCACAGTAACAGTGCAGGTTTTTTGAGGATTGTGAAAGAAATTGTCAACTTCAAAGGCTGAATTTGAAGTAATCAGCTTTAAGACAATTGTATTTTCAGACATTTGATGGGTTGTGAACAGATCATAGATTAGGATGCAACTGGCTTGGCACAGCCAAAACCTCCAGATTTTCATGTTCAATTGCATGCTAATACCAATCACATCATATAAGGTCACTCTGGTAATAAGCCAGAAAATTGTTTGCAAAAACTTGCAGACTACAGACTGCTCATGGACAAATACAACTATCCGTCATTTTTAAGAAATTAATACAAAGGCAGGGAAATCTAACTTGTTGCAGTTTGGCTGAATGTTTTCTATACTGCATTTATGAATAGATGCGTTCCATATGAGTTCGTCTTGAGCTGGGACCAACCTGTGATCTGCTATAGTGCTCATGGAAGCACATAGATGCCAATAATCATTCTGATTAAAAAAATATTTTTTTAAGGTGCTTCTTGCATATATATTAAAACAAAAAGAACACCTTAATTACGAGTACAAGAACTCTATAAACCTCAGCCTAACCTACCATCTATTGCTCCTCATCCAATGGAAGTGTGGCAGTATTTTTGTAAAGCACACGAGTAATGTCAGTTTAGTGTAAGTTTAAAGCTATACTACAATACAGATAAGTAAGTGTTAATTCATTTACTAAATGTACTGTGGAGTGACTTGAGGAATCTTCTTCAATGTACACATCTGGTCAGCTGGCAGTAGTCTAAAGACTTCAGAAGCCAAGAACTTTTGATTATCAGTCTTCTTGTGTATGCTCTGAAGCTCAATTGCAGAGGACATTTTTGTCTGCATTATGTTGAACGTGATTTAAAGATACAGAACATTCAGAGTACCATTTTTCCAGGCACCGTGACAGAACTCAAAGGTTTCAAGAAAGAACACGTATTTTTGTTCCCCAAAATCACCGGAATTTTTAGTTTACCTCTCTCTTGGTTTCCCACTGGATGGATAGTTAAATTTAGTCCTCCATCTAAATGATTCGAAGCCTTTAGCTTTTTACTCCAAATCATAAGCTCAAAACAGACCAAGAACAGGTTATTGCACTGTCAGCAATCTTAATTTTACATGGGATAGCTCATTCTCCCTTAGTCTTCATTCTCTTGTACCTGTCCCTGTTCTAACCAATGCTACAGGGACACTCACACTCTTCCCTTTTACTCTACACAATTACCTTTTTCTCCGTATTTCTTGTCTACCAGCAACTTCCTATACCCTGCGCTGTCAATCCTGTGCTTTCTGACACAGATTGATACCTCTCATCTGTAAATGCTTGAGATGGATTTGAAAATTATTACTTTAGATACAGTTTTAACTTGCTTTCTGATGCAAACAACAAAGCACTCAATCACCACTGATAAATTATCTTTACCAAGTTTAGGTTTCAGTCAAATAAACACATTCCTATTCCTCTGAAGACGCAGGATTTCAGCCCATCTACTTCATTTGCCTGCTGAGCAAGGCTTCCCCCAATGTTTCTCCACGCCATTTCTTCAGATCATCTCGTGTTCAGGCCTGCACTCCCCAGTCCTCATCTTTTCTTCTCAACGTTACTCACAAAATTCCCTCATTTTCTCAAGGAAACTCATTTTCTTCAACCCCTATATCCAGCACTTCTCTATAATGTTGTTTGTTGCATCTAACATCCTCCTTAGTATCCCCACCAACCCGACCCTGACGCAGCTCCCAGCTCCCTCCCCTCACAGCCAACGGTGAGGAACAGGCCGCTTCTCACCTCACCACAGGCAATGACAACCCTCCACAGGACACCCGCAGTTACAGTAAAGCCCCTGGCATTCGCTGAAGAAAACCTTTCACTCCAGCACTACTAACAGCAAGGTAAAGCTGGCTGTTTTACCCAGTTGGAAGGCAGAAATAACCCTCATGGCAGCTGCAGCCCCAGGTCCCACAGGGCTCACAGGCCCCGCTNATTCAATCAGAGCATTACACAGATTCATCTGACTTTTTACTGGGCCAAAACATAGCCTCTCGGCAACTTCCCAGCTGCGGCAGCTCTGTGGCGAGGCCGGCAGAGCGGTGCCTCACCATTCCTCTGGAGTCCGGCAACAGCACATAAACCCCCAGATCAAACCTGGGAGTCTCCGCAGTCATGAAGACTAGTGATGACAGCTTTGTTTTTCAGAAACAAATGCCTTAAAAATCTAAATTCTATGCACATATTTTAAACATACATTAGGAAACAAATGTGGATCTAATTTAAGCTACATTCTTTCCCTTGTAGAATTAATGATTTCATTTAAAATGAAAGGAAGCGTACCAAACGCCACACAATAATGAGGTTTTGTGTGGTATCAGTGGGGCCAGTTCTTTCTTCGGACACCATCTGTCACTAACTCCTGACAGTTCTCCATCCAAACTTAGTATTACAAACATTATAGCCCTGCATCCACTCACATTTTATTAGCCTACCTAGGTGTTAACTGGCAAAACCAAACGCATATAAGGACCAGAAAATGGAAGAACACTATTTTCTGAAGAGGTATTAATTACAGGCAGAGATAAATAACATCCTGCTCCTCAAAAATGACAATTTGGGAGGGGAGGAGGGTAGAAACAGCAGGAATACCTATTAACCTTTGTAGATTAGAGAAGGATATACATGGCTAACTCTGAAGAAACAAGTTTTTAGGGGACTGTATTGTAATGCCATTAAGACTTATATTTTCCCTCCAGATACGGAAGCGTTGCTGTTTGAGAGTGAAGTCAGCACCATAAAGATCCTAATGGCCTCAAGGTAAAGACTTGTGATGATGTGGGAGAATGTGATGATATGGCTGCTATTAAAAAACCCAACAACCTAATTATACTACTTCTGGTAGTATTCCAAGGTTAGAAATAAAACATTTCACGTTTAATGTCTTTAAATTGTTTTCCCCTTTGCAATGCAAGTTCAAGATAGCTCTCACAATCATTTAAAAACTCACAAATTTTGGCATACCTTCAAACAGGTTATTGCATTGTTTACATGACAGTGGTTCTCACTCTAATGTAAACACAATCTGATGAAGCCTTCTTAATATTCCACTCTTCCTCAGCAACGGTTTTGAACTCACTGATTTGCAGAACTCCCTTCTTTTTTTTTCACCCCTCCAAGAGAAATGCATAACAATTTAAAGCTTATGACAACAGGCTGGCTTTTCTTCATTACATTTCACAAATATCTTGAAAGTAGTCCATGGACCAAAAGGGTCTGCTAATCACAGGCTGACAAAAAAGCTGTTACATTATATTCACTGAAAACATTTCAGAAGCTAATAAATAAAAACAAACTAGTTCCTAAGAAAATGTCTTTAATTTTCATTTTATGGAAATACATCTTTTGGGTTTATTTCCATGATACAAAAATGTTATATACCAAACATTTTCCGAAATCTACCAATGCAGATCCTTTTTTAAACAAATAAAGGGCTGGTGCAGTTAGCAGGTTTGTCACAGGTACCAAAAACATTTTTACAAAAACCCCACAAGCTGGGGAAGGAGGAAGGAAGAAACAGATCAAGACTTCAGAGTGAAAACAGCAATAGATGTGAAAACAAAGAAAAACTACCTCCCACCAGGAAATTAATGTTTGAAAAACTTACAAGTTACAGGTTTTTGAAAGGTATGTGTAAAGTTGGTATTTAGATGAATACTGGCTGCACAGGGGGTGGGGGGTAGAGAATGGAACACTAAAAAGTAACTGGTAGAAAGCAATATGCGAAACCGCAATTCTACCTGTTTCAAGAATGCTGACAGCATACTGATATTGCCTGAAAAAATAGCTAAAGATTAGGAGATTTGTGGTAACTCCCCTCAAGCACAGGAAACAGCCTAGCACGAAATCATAGAGTGCCAGTTCTTTTTGTACATTTCATAGCCAGCATGCCAAAGTAGGTGACAAAAATACATTTAGTCTTGCTTCTTAAATCTAACATAATTTACGACAGCAAGGATTTCACATGATCAACAACGAATCATATACTAGTCAACATACACACAAGTAAAATTGACAGTGATTGTTCAATAAACAGTTTAAAATAATTAAACTGATTTTCAGGACACATACTGCTTTGTTAACACCACTTTATTTAATAAAGTATGGCTTCCAAGAGGTGTATTCTTGCAACTGCTTTCAATCAATTCCACTTGTTAAGGCAGTTCTTTCCTACCACGTTTCAGGGACTTCAAAAATTCCAGTGGAACTGCTTGTGAGGCTTCCTAAAAGACAGAGCCAATATATTAAAGATTTCTATATGCAAACACTGAAAGGAATAAAAATTAAATCAAGAATATTTTTATTCTTTCAGAGCATACAAAGACACATTTTGTCCTCTAGAGCAAGGCTCTAGATACATTACTGGCAACTCAATATTTACAAAGGGAACCCAAGAGACTGTTTATGAGTAGGCACTGAAAAGGAAAAAAAAAAAAAGGTTAATGTTTCTTACCCAAATGATAAATATTATATTTTGCAATTAATGAATATTTTTAATCCAAGTAATTTTTATTTTGCAATAACTGGGATCATAAAGTTAAATAATACTATCTTCCCAAGTGTACTTGCAGTTATTCTTAATGCAGTTAATACAATGAAGAATATTTCCAGCCCAAATTAATGGGAGAAGAAAGAGGAATCCCACTAATACCAATAATGTATATATCCATAATGCCAAATAGAGAGCATGAATTTTATACTTGGAATTACAGTAGACAATCTTGTCATTCTGCATATGCTTGCATGGCCCAATTGCCCCATTGAACTACAAGAAAGTGATTTCCAAGCCCAGGTTTTGAATCAGCCAATAAAGATTTTACTCTACCAAATCAGGAGAAAGGATGCAATGCTTGGTATACAATACCACTTTCTGGATAAAAGTGGCTAGAGCAGATATGGAAATGATGTTTTAACGATTAATATTTGAATATAGTTCAATACAGGCAGTGCTCCAGATGACCAATAATTAAGATATGACTTCATTTTTTGATATAGTCTAATCCATTTCTACAAGAAATTACTAACAAAAGTTGAAACAGAATCAACAATAAACAGATCAAATAAAAATCAAATCTTTTGAGGTTTACATTCATGTGACCTAAGGTTATTTAATTACTTTCTTTTTTTCGTACAGGCAACAATAACTCACACAACGTAGCAAAAATATTAGGTGAAACATAGTCATCTGATTGTCACCTGGCCCCTGTTTAGTCAGACATACACTTCAAGGTACCTTGCCTAAAAAATATCTAGTTATTAAAGTCCACAAAAACCTCCTTACATCAACCCTGGGTGAAAAGTCTTCAACCAAATAAGGAACAAAGGCTGTAGTTACAAACACCATTGCAGATACTAATGTATACATCAAAACAGTTTTTAGAAGAAAAAGATTATTTGGGTTTATAATTTGTATTAGAAAAACTATTCATTTTTCAAGCATTATATTGTGAGTTCTAAACCAGATTTAAAAAAGAAAATTTATAATACATAATAGCAGAAAAAAATTTATCACTTGGGCAAATCCACAATTTGACACTTTTACAACGAAAAACTATTTCGTCTACTTTTCAAAATCTGCATCTCCTGAGATTCCTCAAGCTTCAACAACTAGCAGCCTATGAAATGTGAATGATCCACTCACAGTCCAGTAAGCCTTTCAAATAAGCAAAGGCTTCCTCAGAGCACGTGGTAGACTGCGAGAACCGTTAAGGGTGACTATGATCCACCCGTCCAAAATGTTTGGAAAGGATTTTAGACATACTCGCTTTTCATCACTGTCTTGCCAAGTGTTATCAGAAAAAACCCCACAGCTAAGTGATTCATCAATGCAAAGCACCCAGAAAGCTAAAGGGCCTGTGGAAGTTTAAGAGCCCAGTAGATCAGTACCTGTCTGGCAACTTACTCCTTCATTGAGGTGTCTCAAAGTCACCACATTCTCAGGAAATGTTCTAGAGAAGAAAGGGTTTCAGTAGAGTTGCAGCCTAGTTATTTATACCAGGGGATATAAAACAGCAATCTGACTGGGTCAAACTGCACTCAACCTAAAACAGCACTGTGGCAAGGGGTGTGCCAGAGGAGTGGTGAGGGGCGGGCAGGTAGACTGTCAAAGTTTTGGCTTAATTGTACAGGTAAATAATATTCTGACCAGATTGAGAAATCCCACTGCTTTCTCAACTTTCAGAAATACCTTAGCTCACAAATAACTGTAAATAAGAGGTGTTAGTACAATACTATCAAGATATATAGTCTTAAAGTGCTAATTAAAAGGGCACATATATTAGCTTTTAGGGCAACAGGTAGCTTTATTGAAACTGGACTCATTTGCAAGTAACAGAGGTTGTCTGATGACACACATCTGGCAGGCCAAACTATGTGCATTCAATTATGCCATGACTCCATCCAATCAAGCTTAAGGGAAAACATCCACGTTAAGCTAACCTTTCATTTGTTGTAAAGCAATGGATTAACAGGGAAATCTACTCTAGAATCCTACTTCCAGTATTCCTTCAATTTTGCTTACAGTATGCAAAACATATTGGGTAACCTTAACTAGAAGGCTGCATAAAAAAAAGAAGATATTAAGAATAGCTAAAAATATTCAAAGAGCTTTATTTTAAGGAAGAAGGTAAGCAAGATATCAACTACATCCTGCTTCCTTTGGTTGGTCTCAGGTGGGGTTTTCTTTGTTTGTGGCTTTTTTTTGTTGGTTTTTTTTTTTTTTTTTTTTGAGTTTGGTATTTTGGGGGATTTTGTTTTTAAAATTTTTGTATGATGCAATCTTCAGTTTAAATAACATATTGCAAAATAACTTATAACCGTGACTTATTGCATTACATTCACAGAAGTCCAGAAAAGTTAAGACATTCAAGAAAACAACTTCAGTTCTGTTCAGGCCTAGGGTAGTTCCAAACAGAACAGAAAACCATGCACACTAACATTGCACTTACCTGCTGGGACTTGTTCTGTCTTGATCTTTTTGAACTTTTTGGCTCTCTTCTTACCATCTGGAAGGGACTCTGCACAGGAGTCTGTCTGATCATATTCTGAATCTTGGCCTTCTCCCTCTTCCATATCATCAGAACCAGTTTCTTCCTGAATAGGACTCATACTTCTCTTTCCCACTGTACTGGTACCTGTAAAACTGAAACGTAGAAAAAATATGATTATGTATAAGTCAAGAATAACTATTACATAGGTACTAGCTGTTGGACATGAATTAAATGCTTATAAAGGTAGTAGAATAAACTGTAGTAAGTGGTGTACCATGAAATTACATTATCTGGAAGGTCTGACTTAACTATAAATTCCATAAGTTAGCTACCTAATCCAATCTTACGCAGATGAAGATATTTGCTCTTTGTACTATAGATCTCTCAGGCTTAGCTGCTATTCTGATGAGATCACTGAACTCAAATGTAATTAAAGCTGTTCTCTATCCCTGCTTAATTTTAATTTTTATTCTCCTAGTTAGGAAAACTCTTGTAAAGCATTCTCAATGGACACTAAGTTGTATACAACTGTTAAGGCTCAAACACACATCTTGATATTGAAGGATTCTACATGCTAACTTCATCCTCTCTACTGGAACCATATGCAGTTTTAAAAGCATTTCTGTTATATAAAGGTAAAGAAAAACCATTAAGCTCCATATAATAAACTTTAAATCAGACCTTAAAGTGAAGAGTCCTACCATCCAACAGGCTGGTAAAATAAAAAGCCCCCAAAAAATGCACACTCATTCCTTAGGTAGTATTTGACTGAAGCCTGACTAATACAGTATGCAGACAAACTTAGACATCCATTTCATTCAGCATACATTGAAATAACACTGCACAGATTTTCATTTGACTGGAATGCTATTGTTAAGTTCCCTTGAAAGACAAATGACAATATTAAAATCAAATTAGCATAAGAAAGAATGCAGTATCAAAGGGGCTAATTAAAAAAAAAGTTCCCATTACAAACTTGTAGATATGTGAATACCAGCTACTTAAATATCTAGTTTAATGCTCTTTTAGAGCAACCAATTAAAAAAATACAGTTTTAGACTTTAAAACCTTTAGTTTTTCATTAAGAACTATATAAAATAGCTGTACACATCTAAGCCATATTCTATTCTTTTATTTAAATAAAAATTATTACCAAGTGATAGAACAAAGCTTTACAAGCTATTTTGTTTTTTCTTTCTAATCAATAATAGCAGGGAATTATGGTGTTTCAACAAGGTTTCAGCTAAAGGACTGTTAAATTTGGCTGTATAGTTTTGGCTTTGAAATGGAATTTTTTCAGCTGAATATTTTGCAATTTAAAACAGACTCTTTCTGGGATGTCCAAAGGCAATAAACAAACATGAAACATATGATTACGCCTCATGCTCTTACTTCCACTTTAGGAGCACAAACTCCATTTACTTTGATGAATAGCTGGCTTTTCCTCCAAACATTCACACACAGAAGGCCTTCTTGCATGATTTCTTACAAATCATCATTTCAAGTCACACCGCAACGACCATCAATAAAAAGATATAAGCCAAAAAGCTGGATAGAACTGTTTATCCTACATACACGCTTCAATATTGTGAAACAGGCAAAACCTAGGTTTGCAAAGAAAAAAGGTCTAGTGAAGAAAGAGCATTTAGAAAACAAAAACCTACTATATATTTTTTTTTAAAATGTTGTTTAGAAAAGTTTGTAAGAATTCTACTTTTGGGAAAGATATTCTGAAAAATATATAAGGAAGAAAAAAATCATGAGCCATAAATTATGATCCCAGGATTTCTTAGACATGTTATGAGCACTTGGGTCTTAGAAGGGAGCTTTCACTCACTGTAGGAAGAACCTCCCATTTTGAAAGGTCTTATGGCTGAAATTATTTTTTTTTCAGCTTAGACTCTTGAGAAGTTATTGCAAATAAAGAGAAACAAATTCTTGACCTTCAGTGCATATTTAGCTGTGTATCAAAATACAAAATAAAAATTAATTTTAGGCCTTATGTTCTTCCTGCAGGGGGAACCTTCCCTTAAGGGGAAAAAAACCCCACCAACAAACTAGCAGCACAAAATCCAAAATATAGATATTTTATTATCAAGAACTGTTGCCTTCTTGCTTTATCCTAAAATACTAATTTTATTCTACATTCATTAATTGATTGCATGGATTCTAGGTGGCTAAGGGTTTATTTTTATGTGTCTTATTCTTCTTTGACCTGAAATAAGATTCAAGGACTACAGCAACATTATTTATTCTCTTAGCAATAGTAGCAAATCAGTATGATTCTATATATAAAGTTAGAGCATTACTCAGAGAAAAGTTCAGTTTTATAATTATATCAGCTATTTTGGAATATGTCCATATTGCTGTCTCAATTTCCTTACTCTGTTGAGAAAGAACTAAACAAAGTGGAAGAACCAAACAAACTAATAGCTATCAGTAATTGTCCAATTCAGATATACTTATTTAGGATCCTCAACTCTTTGGATACCTGAGCCATTTAGAGACAGAGACATCATCCATTAACAAATGTAGCACTTGGGTTTCAAAACACACACGTACAACAGTTATCCAGGCAAGAATTTTTATTTTTTTAAAAAATAATATATTTAAGAAAGTTCTGAAATTTCTTTTGTATATTGACGTGGAGATTGTTCTCATTTTTAAAATAAAATTACTAGCCAAGTAGGGGGTTTTTTGAGGGGACACACACATGACACGACAACAAACACCAAAACCACAAGAAAAGCCTATTATACATTGCCAGTTGGTGATGTATGAACACAATATAGCTTTCACATCAGTCAGTAATGATGGTAGGTTGGGTTCCAAACATCTTCAGTGACAGCAGTTTTCACTAGTCCTTCCTCAACCTCTCCCTTCTGTTGACCTATTTTAATGCCAACCCACAGACAAACCTGACAAGGATGAATGACACTGGAGGAAGGTGGTAGAAACAGAAAATCCAGATTTTATTCTCAATTTCTATTCCTACTAAATACAATCACGATCAACAAAGAATACAGTATTTTTATTAAATTCCAGCAGTATGACTAGCAACATTAGTACTAGATGAATCAACAGGATGTGGAGGACTTACATATCACTCTACTGCCAGAAAGAGCACAGACTCCACCTGATTAAACTGCCCATGAACTTTGTAATGTCATTTCAGCTACTAAATAGCAGTGATTCAAATAGTACTATGGTAATTATTTTAAAAGAATCAGCAAACAGAGGGAGGCAAAAGGTGGGAAAACAATTATGACGATGGTTGGTTTTTTGTTTTGTTTGTTTGTTTGTTTTTAAAGTAGGACATGCTTTTCCAAGGACCACTTACTTCCACCACAACAGAGCACCTTGAATTGGCCTGGATACATACAGGCCTCCAACTTCAAGGAAATTTCATTTGAACAAAAACATAAACCCTGTGTTTTCTTGCCACTTTGAACAACATTGAGTGGAGGAGTGGTTACTGACCCATCATAAAAATCATTCATTTCAGCTTGAGAGCAGGGGAAATCTCCTGAAATAACACTAGAATACTGGAACACTATAATAATTTGCTTGCAATATTTATTATCTATATCTTTAATGACTCAGCTTTTCCCAACTCTCATACTTTGTTTAGTAATAAACCACTATAAAAAAACCATTTCTGTAAAAAGCAAAAGAATCATCACCAGCAATACATGAACATTTCAAAAATGAGACAAACTATCTTCAGCAAAATAAAGACATTCAAGGAAGTAGTGCTACAAACAACACCCTGACTTGACAGAACATGCAGCACTCCTGGTTTTAGCTAGAAAACTTATAAGGCAAAATGATGTATCCCTTCCCTGTACTTCATTCTAGCGTAAGTCTTTTGCCATTGGTCCTATTTTATTTTACTAATTCCCAGATGATTCAGGAAAATTAGAATAAGTAACTACAAGCAGAGCAGGGTATCTAGTTTTACATAGAATATACCTTATTTGATTTTTCATGCTATGGTGTAACACTATTTTGCTAAGGAAAAGATCTTAAATCCATGCGTTTAACAGTCATGGCAGAGCTGGCAGGCAGTTATTTGCTAAACACAACATAGCTGGTACTGTGTAATACACAAGAGGCCATGATCTGTCTGTTTCAAAAGTGTATTCTGAATAGTGAACGGCTTTAGAGAAGGGGATCTTACTAACTACTTCATGTTTTGTCAAATGCACCAGTTTCTCCTCTACTTCTCCATCTGACATTAATAATGAGACATATTGCCATAAAAATCAATTTTGATATCTAACAGTAGTAATAAGTTATATGCAAGGGGTATGTGTTAATTATGTGATTTTACCTTGTGACTGCTATTAATAATATTACATTATATTTTCTGAAGAGTAGTTCCTCTATAATATGGAACTATAGTTTTTTTTTTAGTAAGACAGGAATTAAAAAAATCTTTGTTACATACTTACCAATCTGTCAATTTAAGACAAAAGGTCCTCACAAGAAATACCCAACAACTTCATTACTGAATGAAAAAGTAGCCAGGATATATTGTCATCATGAAGAGGAACAGCTATTCTGCAGCTGTGCTCCCTGGCAGAAACTGGTGCAGTAGGCTTATTAAATAATAAATAAATAAAGGATGTAGTAACATCAAGCTATTATAAGAGATCAGCTGCTAGATACATCACAGTATCGAGTGCTCAACTACATAGGATTCAAATTAATTGGGACAAATACACACACATATACATGCACACATATATTCGTCCTGATGGCTTCATATAAATATTTATGTCCTATTTTATATAAAAAATATTATATATAATATATAAAAATATAAATAAATGTTTTTGAGATATCTTTGTCTGGAAACAAAAGGAAAATAATAATCCTAGTGAACGAAAGACCACAAGGTTTGCAGTTCCACGTTATATCTAACCAGATTACACTTAAGAGGAAACACTTACAAAATATTATTGACAGGAGAACACAATCTAACTAGTAACAAATAAAAAAAAAAAAGATATCAAGAAAAACATGTCAAAAGACCTGCATGAAAGGGAATTTGGGACAGAACCAAAGCACTTTATTAATGGAATAACAAGAGAACAAAAATTCATGTAACATCAATTACAAAAGAAGTTCTATCAACAAAATCAATGCTGCTATCCAAGGCTATCGAAGTGTTGATCATCTAAAAACAAGGCTGCTTCTTGTGGAATTATACAACATTAGAAAAATACATTAAAAATTCTCAAGGAGATTAAGTGCTTAGGCACACAACTCATTGCAGTGTATCATAATTTTAAGGAAAGAATTAACTGAAAATTTTATTCAGCAATTTTCCAAATAATACATTTGCAGTACTCCTCAAGCTTCTTTGCAAGGTAACAACAAATAAGCTTTCCACATTTACTGTTTTCCAAAGTATATGTTAAAAGAATAAGTTGTCTATGGTTCAAACCAGAAACTGCCTCTCTTACCATCTGTCTAGAATCTGAGATACCAAAGAAACAGCATTCATTGAGGAGAGATACTTTGCCTAGTAGAAATAAAACTAGGACTTAGTATTTCTTTGCAGTAGACTCACGATGTGATAAGTATTTCTGACTATAATTATAGACCTAAACCTTAGCCACATGTAAACTAGTGTCAGGACAATCTTTAATACTCTGCATGCACTCCCAAGTTTTCCTAAGTGCAATAGTTCAATTAAACTAACTTCATTTGATACTGATTTTATCACCAGGTTCATCCATATGGGGTTTAGGGATCAAATATGTCTCTAACACATTTATAATTCCCACCATGACAAAAGCCATGAAAATTTGACAACTAGCCAAAATACACACCTGCATTTAATTTTGCAAAGTAGGCAAATCATAAGCTCATGTAAATGAGAACAGAACAAGGTTAGCGTATTTGTTACATGACAAATAACATTTACAGGAAGATATGAGAGCTAGAACTTATCATAGTATTCCCAAGAAAGATAAAGGAGAAAGACCTCAGTGTTGGTTTTATGACCATCTCATTTGGTCAGGAAAAAAACCACCACCAACCAAACCACCACCTTGCATGTAAGTCATGCACTCCACTGAAACTTATTTTTATATAGAATTTATAGAATCGGGGCAGGGGGGTGGGGAGTGAGAAAGAATGGTAATAACTTGATAGGTTAATTATATAATTATATTAACACTAAAAGACCCTTCCCATTCACATCTACAGAGATGACTGAGCAAGAAGCCTCCTCTTACCATTGTATCCAAAACCTGTCATTAATATGAGAGGGTAAAAATAGAACAAGAAATACACACAGCAACATACTGCACCAGAATCAAAACCTGCATCTCCTGACTTCATTTTGTCCTTAAATAACAAAGTAAAACCCTTTTCAAGTTTTATTCCAAAAACTTAAAGCCATGCAAATGTTATCATCTGCCTTCCTGTTTCTGAAGCATAAGGATGACTTCATCACGACTGCTCATGATGGCAATT
Organism: Burhinus bistriatus; assembly: GCA_013397275.1. NCBI lineage: Eukaryota > Metazoa > Chordata > Aves > Charadriiformes > Burhinidae > Burhinus > Burhinus bistriatus. Next base: position 99,955 of record VYXH01012393.1, on the reverse strand, counting down.
TATAGCCTCCTCTGTGGCTATATTATCACCATGGCAAGTCATCCAAAAACCAAGATGGCTTTTACAAAGGTGTAAGATGCCAGCTAAGTTTCCAGATGACACAAGCCATTCAGAGGTGTCTAATGAATAAAGAAAATAATCTTTTATTATGGTTATAAGAAATGGTGCTGCTACATCAAGCTCAGAAGCTGAGATTTGTCCTGCCCTCAAGATCCTGAGATTTTAAAAATTTGTCTAATCACATTTGTGAGCAAATTACTTCTACTCCTTTAGCTATGATCTTGAGACAGCTGACGTACCACTACTGATTTATATGCAAAGAAATATGTACAGAAAAAAAAAAGTCACCTGTTGGTTAAGAACTACCTGAAAATTGCTAGACTTCTAGTAAAAATGCAATAAAAATACAAGAGTTGGCAATACAGGAAAAGTCTCACCTGTTAACACAGTAGTATCGACTCGGGGAAACATAAGGTGTGCATTGAGTTTTTAACCGCTTTCTCTCCATCTCCTTCCAACTATCTTCTGTACATTTTCTCTTTGCCTGTTTTTCTTCATGTTTTTTCTCAACATATTCTGCATATGTCTGGATCCTATAACTTTCAGCGTACCTGCTGGTGTTTACAGCTATGGGGAAGAAGAGTGATGTTACATGCAAAACACTGTTATACGACAGCATGCCCTCTCCTGAAATACCTTATTTTGAAAAGCAGAAGGCAGCGAGATATTTGTTCTGTTCATATAAGCAACTTCTAGCTCCATTGTTAGTGATCAGAAAAAAACAAAACAAAACACTGTACTCTCCTAAATTCACATGGTATGTTTGAATTAGGTATTCAAAACACTTCTCAGAGTCAGACTTCATACAAAAAGGGTTAAATCCACTTAAGACTTTTATTTCAAATTAGAAACCAGCAATTCTTCAGTCGTAACCCTCTTCCAGATTGCTTGTTGGCAAGAAAAGATTTCCTGGATTTTTTCCCTTTTAGTCTCATTACTTAACCCAGCAGGTTTATTTTGCAACTCTGCCAGGAAAAGACGACATTTGCAAAGCCTTTGCCAAAACTCTGTTTGATTGCTGTGAAACATAAGCTTATTTGAGCTGCATTTTTGGTTGCACAAGATATCCGTGGAAGCAGCACTTAACTAATATCGAGCTGTTCCATCCTTATATCTTTCTAATGTTTGGTCTCCATTTAGCTAAAAAAGACTGCAAGTTGAAGGTAGAAGGATTTCTGTCAATGCAAAATTAGAATAACTTCAAAAATAAAGAAAAAACTTTCACTGCCTTCACTCAGCAACAATTTACCAACATTCCTTCAAATCCCAGCATCTTCACAGCTCAGCCTTTAGTCTGCAAGCCAAGCTCTGGCCTGAAGCCATCACTATAACAGATGAATCAGCAAATCAAACTGACTGTCAACTGGTGTCCTCTGCTGTTTTCAGCCTAACTCACTGAAAGAAAGTATTGTAAACCAACCAGTAAACCAGTTTAAATATAAAAAAACCAACCCAGATTGTTTTTCATATACTTGGGCTGCACACTTTAAAATACCATAATTGTAGTGGAGACAAAATCCTGATTTTATTACGTACTTCCGATCTTTTTGTAGAAATTTCAGATGTGTCTCCAACTTCTGATTCCAGTTGAAGTGTTGTCATCTTGAATACAGGTATTCTGTATTAACTCTAGCCCAAGCACTGGAAATAGCAAGCTCCAACATCTCAATTCAGAAAAGGTGAGGAAGATGGGTGGATTTGGTTTTTTTCCCCTCTTTCTGAATAGATCATCTATTCTGCATATTGGCTATGCTACTGTGAAACGAATTACCTATAATACCAGTCACAGCATATAGATGCTGCTGCTGCAGAGTCCTTCAAATGTACATAAAAGTAGGCAACAGCTTTGTATATTTAATTTTAATCCCAAGAATAGATACCAGCAATTATGATTAATAGCCTCATGAGATTGTTGCACAAACCAAAGGGATGTTATGCATACCTCCTTTCACACCCCCTATATTTGTTTTGAACTGTAAAGTTACAGGATCTGTTTGTAAGACTTACGAGTATACTTATTGCCTATGAAGTTATGGTGCAGGCATCATGAATGAATTAATAATGCTCACTGGACTTATTGCATGCCAGCCGACATTCCTCAGGGTAAAATTTGTTTAGTTAAACTCAAGCATGTTTTTACTTGCTAAAATCAAGCACATAGTTACCATGAATCATCTGATAAATAGTGATTTGTTAAAACACAATAACCATTTCACATTATTTGTTTTGCTATAAACTAAGAGCCAAAGTTATGGCTCTTCCATTTAATTCCCTGACAAACCCAGCCTGTATTCAAAGAAAAAAAATAACCATCCTTATGCAGCCTAAAGATAATTTTAAAATATATCTGTGTAAGAGTAAATATTTTTGAACAAAGACAACTCTGCTTTCCTGAAATAAGGCCTGTATTTTATAGCAACCCATTCATATTACACATACACACACAAACATATGCATATACATATATATATTTAATATAAAAAATTATATGCTGAATATATAGCTTCATGCATTGAACAACTGAAATGAAGGCATATGGAGAATTCTACGGAACCACACAGATAAATCAATCTTGCATGGTCTCAAACTGAAGAGCAGCTCCCTGTAGAAGTTTAAAATACATTTTCTCTGATGCTTTTTTGATGAATGCTGTCCGTATTGCCAAACAAAGCAAATATAGTTACATCGCTCTGCATTGCCAATAGAAGAAGTGCATTGCTAGAATGTTTTGTGAATTCTAACAAACTAAAGAGAACTTAGGGGGTTTGTTTATTTACTTATTTATTTAAATAAGAAAGAAGACAAATCTTTCTGTAAGAAATCTGACCTAGTAACCAACACCACATGGCTGCATTTAATTACACTAGTTGCAGCCATAAAGTTAAGTTTCTGTCTTATAGTAAAATAATAGAAATTGCACATTATTTTAGGAAAAACATTTCTAGAGCATGGCATCTTCCCTAGTTATTAGGCAGGCAGTTAAACAGGCTGGCCGATGTTGAGCAATCCAAGAGGAACGTGTACAAAGATACTCTTTCAACAAGTACTTGCTCTTATGCAGAGCAAAATCCTGAGATGGACACTGACAGTCTTAAGTCTCTTAATAAATAGACAAATATTTAAGTGAAATATGTAGGTAAAAACCCAACAATATATAAATAAAATAAATACACAGAACTACACAGATAAAGGCTGCAATACTGAACACTCAAGTTTATGAAATACTAAACTAAAAATTCACCTGTAAAGCCTTAAAGGGACCTCTGTACAGATGCTGTGTTAGTCTTATCTAATCATGTACTACTGAAAACATGGGACTGCTGCCTCAGTCAATCAACAGTGTTCAATTAGTGAGTAGCTAATTCAGTATTTTGTTTTAGTCTCATTACTCATTGTATCATTCCACAGCCTGCCTTACTGACTTCTAGGGCTATTCACACTCCATTTAAAAAAATCAGAAGTTTGCATGCGCACTTTTTTCATCATCGCATTGTCCAGGGTTTCAAAGTAAAGCTCATGAGCTGAAGCAGCAGTGCTATGTGCCTATTTTATAAACAAAAAGCAGAAGTAAAGACTCAACATCCCAAATTAAGAGGGCATCTTTTAAATTAGCCTAAAAGGAATTAAATTGTCCACTATACAGAGCATTCAATCAGGGTTGGGTTCCTACACAGCAAATATATTGACAACATATTCCCAGAGAAGTCATAAATCAATTCTCCACAAGAAACTGCATGTGATCATGTGGCCAGGAACTTTATCAATGCATAAGCCTAATTCACATATATGATGTCAAATATTAGCAAAATTCACATTGCAATATTAATGTTCGGGGGTTTTTTTAGCCTATATGCAGTTTTCAGACCTTTAAGCATACCTGGACAATTTCTGCTGCAAGGCATCACACTGTTACACACATGACTAATTAGTTGGACCAGAAATTTTCAATGCACTTCTCCAGCCTCTCCCACTAGAATTATGAAAGTTACTGATAGTGTTGACTCAATATAAAAAGCATTGGGCACACTCTGTTGGCCTCTTTCAGTAAAAGATGCATGAACTTGAGAGAATTCTCACTAATTAGCCAACACTTCTGCTGACTTCTGCTCTAATCCTACCCTCTACAATTTGTCTTTTTTCCAGTTCAGTCTTTTCTGGATGTGTCTTTATCTCTTATTGGTCCTGCAATCTATCATAATCCCAAACATTCTTCAGTATTAAAGTCACTGTTTCCTATTTTCTCTGCAAGGCTGTACTCCTTCTTCCTTTTTTAAATTGTTTGTCTCCGCTACCATTAGGCACCAGTTTTTCCCAACTTAACAAAGCTACATCCTATTATGCACTTCTGGTTCTTTATCCCAGTTTTTTTTCCATGCAGGGTAGTCCTTGTCAAATGCATTTTTATTTACTGTCAAACCAGTTTATTTTCAAACCTGGTCCAATCGCAGCCTCTTTGCTCCATCTGAACACGTAAATTAATTAGTTCCCAATCTCACCCCCATTCACTAGTTCCTTGGCCATCCCTTGCCTAAAACAAGGAAGCAGAGCTGGCAATGGGGCTGGAACCATTCACCGGTCTATGTAGTACTACAAAAAACCTTGGTGAAATGAAACCTTGGTCCACCTCCAAAAGGACCAGCACACCCCAAACAAGCAAACAAAAACATATTACAAAAATTACTCTATTACCATTATTTCTTTTCTTAAAATAGTCTGGTTTGAAAGCCTAAATAAAGATCACTATAAAGAACAAGGACGGCACCAGGACAGCTTTTCCTCCCCACCAGACTAAATGAACAGTTTTTAAAACTACGAGCAATTTTTAGGATTAGGAAGGAGGCAGGCTATACTGACTCCTACCAATAAATTAGTGTATTTAGTTTTCTTTCTTAGTATTTCTTCATTAAGAAACATTAATGTTTCTTCATTAAGAAAGACACCTACATATGACAGACAGGATTCTTTAAACTCTTGGTTATCAACCCACACTAGCAAGGTAGCTATTTTGTTGAGTTGGATGTATTCAGCATACGCTTTGCTAAAGCTTTTATTTAGATGAAACCTTATCCTGAAAATAGTTTTCTCCACTTTCAACAGAAGTATCCTGCACAGGTCTGCTTCTAATAGAGTCAAACAAATATTGCAATTGTGACTGAAGAGAGTCACAAATAACTGCTAATTCAGCTACAGAAAGCCTGACTGCCTGCTTTCCATTTTCCATAACAGCTGTGCTGCTGCACTGAAACCCTTTTGCACATGCCAAGGTAACTACAGCAGACTTGCCCAGCATTGCTGAATGAAGTGACACTTCATCAGTGTGCTTCTCAAGATCCTTGTCCTCAAGTAAGGTTAAAGAGAAGAAAAACCCTCACTGCAAACAGTTTATTGGG
>VYXH01012393.1:45475-83625 GCA_013397275.1 Burhinus bistriatus | reverse complement strand
AAAAAAAAAACCAACCAAACAAAAAAACTAGTAACAATTCAAGTAATCTTTGGGTTTTTTTAGTCCTCCCTTCATGTGCTCTATGTAATTCTACAACAAAAATTGAAGCCATTTTTTTCTGGGAAATTTCAGCTCTGTACCAAAATAAAGAACAGCTCTTTGGGTTTTCAAATCTATCCATCCTTCAGAACTACAGCATTTCCTAAAGACATAGCATGGACAAGCTCCAGTTACTACTCACTGTTCCTTTACTAGTACAGATACCCAAGATAAGAAATTCCAGTAAAGCTGGGCGGGGAAGATGGTTCACACAAGTGGAAAACTCCAGTTATTGCAACACTCTAAATCTTCAGACTCTGATTGTTTAGATCAAACTATACATTTCCTGAATGTGCAATGAAAACTTGAGTAAACATGAGGACAAATGCGCAAAATCAGAGACCTCATTCGGAAGCTGTGAAATGGGACAGTGATTGGCAGTAAGCTCCTCCACTCATCAAGCAGTTAGTCCATTTTCCATGTGAATGGCTTAAAGTGTCACATTAGCACTAAAAGAGCTCATAATCAAGCAAAAGTAGCGGAAAGGATTCCCATTCCAGACACAAGGTCCTATTAAACTCTGAAATACATTTACATCTCCTGCCCTCATCTAAGTGCTCTACTGTTCGTACAATTCAGATATTGAAAATTGGTGCAATTCTTTTCAGGCAGACTAGGAAATCAAGTTATATACAACGTTACACCACCATTTAATCTTCAGACATTACAAGGTTAAACACAATGAAGCAAAATGGCTTAAAATGCATTTTATTTTCAGATGTTTAATCTATTTAAATCCAATTTAGCCTACAGGTTACAAGGTTATAGAAGTCTCTTTTGAAATCCAGCCAAATAATAAACAGATTTTCTAATTATAAAAAATAAAACCCTAGTCAGATTTAGTTTGCATGCTATACTTTTGATTAGCCAGCTATTTAGGACTTTAAGTTATAATCATTTTGATTGTTGCCAAAACCATAATTAATTCAGTATGGTTTCTGACATTTCCCTATACTAAAGGGCTAAAGCTGCTATTAAGAAGAGTCTACACTGAGAAGTTAAACATTAGAATTTCTTTACTTTGTAGGCCAAATGAATTCAATTTCTAGTAATTCAGTCTTTGAAGAACATAGATCTTTGCTGCCTATGGGTAAGGGTCTTTACTGTATGGAGAACATGCTCTTGGAAGGACAGTTAACATTTCACAACACAGGAAAAGCCCAAGCTGATTTATGATTGCAACTCAAAATTGTAGTGCATTTGGTAGGACTCCGACGTCAAGTTTCCTTTAAATATTACAAATTACTGCACAATTTAACACTGTTCCAAGTGCATTGACAAGTTATTTCTCTGAATTTCTTTGAGTATCGAGTCCTCCCTTTTTGCATCACTAATTAGAAAACTTTCTAAACAATCATTCGAGACATTTGAGACCATACTCTTCTGTAATTTTTCAACATGGAAGTGCTGTCCAGATTCTGTCCCTTTCCTATATATATAGTTAATGAATTCCATATCTACCCTGAACAGACCAAAAGAAAGATCAGAATGAAAAATTCTCCTGAACATCTTGCAATTATGCCCTTAGGGTAAAATATCAAAAAGGATCAGTGATTGAGTGAAATCTCCTGAAGAAGTTCAGCTACTACTCAAATGGACTTCAGTGCCCATGTTTTCACTAACTAAATTCACCAATTAAAACTAACTAAATAAAAATCCAACCTATTGATGGCACATCATTTCAGTATCAGATACTTATTCATTGCTGCAGAAAGGCTGCTGCACTCTAAATTACTTCGGTATTTTAGATAATTAAAGGTTTCAATATCTGCCAACATACACTGCCTTTATACTCAGATTTATAAATTTTAAATGTATAATTTTAAGAACAAGTCAAACATTAAATAGTGGACACTGAGCTGCAATCTGAAGAGAACCTCAACAACAAATGCTCTTATGCAATTCTTCATGCTTAAAAAATACTCTCTTCAGATTACATCATATTTCATTACTAAGAAATAAGAATTTAAGGGATAAGATTAATAAATTAGATCATTCAGCATTATTGCTAAGCACTCAGTAAATACCGTGTGTTTCAAAAGTATGGTGAAAGGACAATAAAGATCTGAAAAGCAAGTGCATCTGCATTTGAAGTACAGTATTTAGCAATCAACATAGCTACATGCCAACTTACTGCAAGGTTAATCCAAATAAGCCATATACAGCAATGTAATAGAATACCAGTTCTAGAGAAATAAAAGAGATTTCTCTCTCTACACTTCAATACTTTGAAGAACACCACTGTTAGCCCACATGATCCCTTGTCTATTTGCTACTCCATGCACTGGCAAACAATGTCCCTTGCTAAAAAAAGGGTAACGTCAAGTAAAGAATTATCAAGTGAAATAAAACATCTTCAGCCAAACAGGAGCAGATGAAAGTCTGACCTGTTGCTTCCGAGATGAAAGGCTCAAACTAAAGATGCAAGTGTGCTTCTAGCTAATGAGTTTCTAAGTTACAGATTGCTAGAAGGTAGAGAAGTTGTTTTACTTTGGCTCTTTTCTTATACGTTTCCTAAACAACTGTTAGAGGCAATTAAACACTTCAGATATGCATTAGGACTATATTGACCTTCATTTAACCAAAAATGTTTATTATTATATTCTACTTTCTTATAATTAAAAAAAAAAAAAAATGGACCACATTGACACCATGATAGAATTGCTAACAGTTTCTGGACACTGACTGCATCAGACAACAGAAAATAGTTGAAGCTTTTAGTCTATGGTCAAGGGTTGAAGCATATATTAAACACAAACACATTCTCCTGGTGAATAATTGAGAAGGGTTAACAGAGCTTCCACCTTTCTGGCAGGAAGACAGGGTACAAAGAAAGCAAGAACAGCTGAAGGAAACATTGGCATGAGAAGAAGGAGGAAAGGCCAGAAATGCACAGAGAAAAAACAGGATTAAAATTTAAAATCCCTCCAAAAATAACAAAAAAAAGAATCAACAAAAACCAATCAACCAAACAAAAAAAAAATCCACACCACAAAAAAAGAAACCCTACTCCCAAAAAGTCCCCACAAACCAAAAAATCAACACTGAAAGCTCACTTCTATATGAACATGAGCTCAGGAGAATACTTTATATATTGTGTGCTAAAAGTTTTACTTAAACTAGATTGTTCCCTTTGAAAGGGAAGTTTTTCAAGCTTTGTTTTTTGTTGTTTTTTTTTTTTTAAAGTTAAACTGAGTTTGCAGTACAGCTGTTAACAGGAACAGATGTCATAGTGTGTGGAACTTGTAAATGAGTCTCAAAAATGTATTTAAGAGTCACTTAAAATTCACCTATGTAGTACCCTGGACTACCAGAACAAGATTTAAACACACAAAGGACTGGTTACATTTTAAAAGTAATTTATGCATCTTCAAGATCACTATGACTCCATGAACTACAACAGCATTCACCTCCCTGTTAAAGACAACTCTCACGTTCTTACAAAATACAATGCATAGGTTTGCATCCACTCACTTGGAAAATTTTAAAGTAGTTTTTATAACATGGTTAGAGTATGTGTTTTAATTAAAGCCCAAAGACATTCATATAAGTAGAAGTGAAGGCTATACACAAAAGCTGTACTCCAGCAAATACTATTTTAATATCTTCATATTTCACATCAGAATGATCAAATAAACTACACAAATTTAAGAATTTAAAGAGAGTATGTGTTTTAAGAGACTGCATAGTACCGCAAGTACTTGTACGGTGAAACTACATTCACCCAGGAGACTATAAAAACATCTTGCATGAACAGGTGTCCACTTGGTACGCATGCAGTACTGAAAGACTTCAGAATCATGAACACTCCTTCTACAGTAGCAAACATAAAACAGTTCCAAGTCTGACATTGCAGCCCCTTCAGCTGTTTCACTGCTTTCATTAGAAGCTTCATGGAAGGTTACAACTTCAGTACATACTAGGCTAAAACAAATTCAAAATAATTTTTCTATAAAGTCAGATTAATGTTGCTATTCAATTTAACAACTGATTTTTAATCCAGATAAAAGCTTAATTTAAAAACACTTTTGTTTAACTGGTGTAATAAACTGGGATAATTCATGTCTGTTACTGCTACATTTTTGGGGATTTTGGCAAATCACTTAACTTCACATTGCACCACTCTGTCCCTCTGTCCAGTTACCACTGAAAAAACACGGGTACTCCTAGAATTTTGGAAGGAATTATCTGCAGTTTGTTTTGAGATACCAGAGCAATAAGACCTAAAACAAAATATAGATTAAGTACTACCCAAATACCAGGAGTTTGTAAATCCAGGTGTGAAAACCTCCAGATTTCAGAGACAAATAAGTGAAAATGGGAATTTCAAAACTGAATAGTATTTTGAGATGTGTAAGTGTGACCCCTGGTGGTAGTGACTTGTGCTTGCATTTCACACCAACACTGAAGAGGAGGAGTTGATAAAGTAAGAAAAATTATATAGGCAAGTCTTTAAAAGCCTATAGAAAAAAATGTCCAAAATGCGTTGTTTCTTACCCCTGTAATGGCAACTCTAGAAGAATCTCAGCAACTTTCTACATTCTCACATTCTAGATTTCCCAATGAGGAATATTAAATCCTATCCAGAATTATACTAGCACCAAGCTGCAGTACAGATCAAAAAGTCAGAATTTTATATAGGTCCAGAGACCCCGCACAGACTACCAAATCACAATTCTAGGAGAAGGGGAGAACAGTATCATTCTGTAAACCAGTGCGGTGACCCACAGCAAGCACAGGAGCGACAAGACTGAGTACACTGAGGGACTTCCATCCTTTTACTGGATACCACAGCAATTATTTCAATGGAGGTTAGGTTCAGGTTTGCCCTGAATTCATTTGCCACGTTACAAACTCTGACTGAAGTCATTAAATGTGGTGCATAACAAGTGATAAGTTGAGAGGAAACAGCCTCAAGTCACGTCAGGGGAGGTTTAGATTGGATACTAGGAAAAATTTCTTCACTGGCAGGGTTATCGAGCATCGCAACAGGCTGCCCAGGGAAGCAGTTGAATCACCATCCCTGGAGGTATTTAAAAGACATGTAGGTGTGGCGCTGAGGGACATGGTTTACTGCTGGACTTGAAAGTGCAAGGTTAACAGTTGGACTCGATGATCTCAAAGGTCTTTTCCAACCTAAATGATTCTATGATTCTATTACTTTGAAACAACTGCAGTACACTGATTAAGACTAGGTAAACAGACATCTCTTCATTTGCTTGTCTCCAAAAGTGAGAAGGTCCATTTTATTATAAAGAGCCAACTAGTCACTTATCTGCTTAAAAACACATGTAAAAATATGCACAGTTTTTACAGTGATTGTACTCCAACGGAAAAAATGGTACTGGGACTTTAAGTAAGATTGGGGGCAGGAAAAGGGAAACTCTAGTGCCAAGCAGAAAATTTTCAGGAATAGGGAAATTACAAATTCAGTCATACATGCTCTGCTTAGAGCTGCCAAGACTAATGTAATGTAAAGTAAAGATTATTTTTTCAAATGAGAAAGTGATCCCCCCGAATAAACATTCTGGTAAATAGCTTTTGTTTTTTTGGAAGCAACTTCCCATTAAAATCCTTATTACAGAATTTGAGGAAGACAAGATGCGTAAGTGTCTATTACATGTAACATTTAATAAGCTACTTAAAATAACAAGCATTGTGAGCAAATATTTCTGCAAAATCATGCAAAAAATTGTTTTAATAAGGGTGATAATTTTTGTTTTACATTAAATGTTTTAAGAAGTGGAAAGAAGTTACCTCTTTGAAAAAAACAAACAAACAAAAAACACCCCAGCAAAATAATTTAAAATTATTTGCAAGCCCAAAAGATCTCTTTTGAAGGATTACTTTACCCAGCAATAAGAAACAAGAAACCAACCTGCAATAAAAATAATCTTGGAAACAACATCCAACACAGGACTGTAGGAAAGTTCATTCTTTTTCTGATCTAGGGATGCAAAGCATAACTGTTTTCTGTTGCAAGAGAGGTATCAGGAAATCACTGTCAATTAATTAGGATCTCCATATCTTTACATTATATACTAATACTTAGCAGAGGAAAAACAGGACTGCCAGTCCTCAGTTATTGACAGCTTTTTTGTTGTTTCTTCTGACCTGAATGGTGTTCACAATCTTGGAATCAAATTGGCTGTTTTCAAGCTTGCTTGCTTGCCTAGACTCACGTAAGTTAGCGTCCAGCTTTAAGCAGACTGCAGGTTGAACTTTGTTCCCAAAGTCTTGATCTGTCATTCACACCAATCCCCATTCCCTTAACCCACTCATATAAACTCTTACCTCCTCCCATGAGAGGCTGTAAGTAAAAGGCTCAAAGGGCCACAATATCCAACAAGCATCACATAAGATTTCTAAAGAACAGTTCATCAGGGCAGACATTTTCAATACATCATTAGAAAGTCCACAGGACACCATTCAAAAATTACAACAGTAAATTTATCATTACCTATACTAGGAGTAAGTCTGCATCCACAAATTAAAAAAACCCAGAGGTACTTGCTAATGACAAAGAGGACAAAAAAAAAATATATAGGAAAGGATAGACTATATCACTCACCAAAGGCACTGAAAAGCTGGTACAGGTCACTAGTCTTCCACTCTTTGGGAAAAGTGACATGAAGAACATGATCTCGTTTTGGCTGCACTGCCAAACAAAAGAGCATTTGTTAAAATAAGAGTCACTATTGGTATCTTTAGAATATCCTAAAAAAGTTATCCAATATGGTTTTGTAGCTTTTTTTTTCTTTCCCCTTTTTTTTAAAAAAAAAAAAAGAAAATAGGCCAAGATCTATGAAACTACATCAGACGCCAACAAAAATGTGCCCGAAATTATGCATGAAATAGACATACTAAATCCTACTAGCTCATCTGTATAAGAAGTTGAAACAGCATTACATGCAGCAGGAAATGCCCACAAATCCAGTCCTTCACACCCTGTGTGCCAAGCTGAAGGACAGAAGAAAAAACCAACAGCCTCTTGATGCTCCAGCTCTAGCTTTAAAAAATTCTTAGCAATAATTCAATGTTGCCATTTTTCTGTCAATAAAAAACTTACTGTGAAACCATGTTCAATTCAGTTTTTATGTAACATTAGGCACAAACTAGAATACAGAGTGACACTTTTTTTTTTTTTAATTAAAAACTACACCAAGAACAAAATAGCAGATAAAGGCCAACATCTACAGAAGAAGTGCAAAAGAAGTCTTTGGTGTACACTGAAAGTTGTTTAGAGCTTTGTGTATTTGAGAGAGACAATCCAAATCAAACTGCTGGACGAAGTAAGAGTACAGCAGAATTATCACTATAGGTCTGCCTTATTTTTACACTTTCCCCTACACATCTGGTTTTGGTCATCATCAGAGGCAGGCTACTGAACAAGACCTTGCCCAGTAAAGATCATTTGTACGTAAGAAATCACCACAATGTACAATCCTACAAAGGACTGAAGTTCCTTTCACTAGACACCTGAGCTTTTAGAACCTGTGAATTCCTCCCATATTTTAAAAAGAAGCAAGTGGAATACTATATTTTAAGGTGCAAAGATATTTCAATATTTTCCATGTTCATATGAAATTATTTACAAGCCATTAATTGAGCCTCTCCACAGGTATCTGCAGAGATTTATGTTTTTATGCATGACACATTGCTAGATCTTCCCTTGTCATTTTACTTTTGATGTTAGACAGAGGCTGAACCATTAAAGTGGAGTGTTCCACTTTATCATTTACTGCTCCACTTTGTTAAAGGTAATTCAAGGGTTAACTACACACAGCTTTATATGATCAGATTTTAACTTGACCACATGGAAACACTCTCAGGAAGAGTTTCTCTCTTCTTTGGGTATAGAGATATAGGGATTGACTTTCATCTTAGTGAATCACCCTCCTGAATTCTTTTGTGATATAAACTTTGCTAGTTTCTGATCATCTTAGCTTTCAGCATTAAAATAGGAGAATTTTTCAAGGTGGATCTCATTTATGGAGCACATGTGTCCAAACTGGACTATCAAACCCTTGCTATTGTTATATCTGACTTGCATGTGTACTTGACCCCATCATACATGTGCAAACCCATTAGGGATTTTTTTTGCCAGATTTGGTTAAGATGCAACTTTGCACTGTTTACTGACGAAAGCCTTGTGGATTTTTAATTTCATAAATACAGTTAAGCATTAGCAATTACTACAATTTAGTTATGACTAATAATTACAGTAAGTGGTAGCGTCCTCAGCCTGTTATGTACTTTACAGTAGAAAGCATGTACGTTTCTGGTGTAACTATTCCACAAGTAAGGCTTCATTTTTGCATGAACTTGGGAACTGTAGCTTTCAACATCTACAGTGTTTCCCAAATAGATAGAACAGATTTTTATGTGCTTTGGCTTTAAGCCTTCTCACGCCTGCTCAAAGGGTTAATGTAATTTTTATTCCCAAATAATTTTTTAACATCTTGTGTAAACTCAACAGAACAGTTACTCTGAGGCCGCTAAAATTCAAGTTCCTAACCAAAACATGTCATGAAAATAGATTTCCAAATGCATCTATCTTCTAAAGAAGAGATTGCAGCATGAACTCAATTATAGTATTAAAATACTAAAAAAAAAACCAAAACCAAAACCAACCAAGAAAAACTTCACAAAAAGCACCATTATGCAAGTACGAACATTAAAAATAACACAGTTGTAACTTGGCATCTCATAAGTGAAATACTGAATGCTTAATGAAGTCAGGGGGAAATAACTATCATAAGCTTTGTTTTGAGTAATTACTTGTTTTGCTCCACTTAGGTAAAGAACCTAGTTTTTCAGTTGCAAAAAAACAGCAGACCAGAATATGACCCTGTGGGAAGTTGTAACATGGTATCTAATTAGTTGTTCAGCAGAATCCATGCAGCTCAGAAAATTTTTCATCTGTCTGATCATATCAGCTGAAATAAAATTGATATTGGAGACAGGTATGCCGGAATATAGCCTTTTCTGGATGAAACAGTAATAACTGAAGATGTTAGAGCTGCCAGCCTCCAGCCACTTGTGATTTGCTTGTAAGTGCTTTAATCTGTTTTGCTCAAAACAAGCTGGGTTAGCATGAGTTTATTAGAAACTCCCTGCTCACAAATTACAGGTTTGCATGAGCGCCTGAGCATCAGATTGGATGGAGACACAAGTAGCTAAAGAAAGCAATCCCTTCATAAGCACAGGGGAAGTCTTGTTCCTTAAATCTGCTACTTCAAAAACCAAAAAAGACACAAAAATTTTAAAGCACCAGAAATCAATTATTTGGCATTGTACAAGCCAAACACCAAAACCCCACAAGTTGTCTTAACAAGCCAATTAAGATCAATTCATTGCTGTATAGCCTATTGAACAGCTAGCGATTCAAAGGTTTAAGTTTTGCAAGCCAGTAGCAGAGAACTGTAACAACTCCAGTTTCAGATGTTGTAACAATTAGAGAGAAGAAACTACTCCTAACCCCCCAGTATCAGTTTATTCTTAAACTCACTTTGAATCCTCTGTTAAACCTTTATACCTTCTGCCTACTCAGGTGAGAAATATTTGATTCATATTCTGCTTTGCAGTCATTTTGTGCAGCAACTTCATTCTTCTTAAAGGAGCTTTTAAATACACGGGAACAAAAGAAGATGATGAAAATCAAGTTCACATATTCAATACTATTTGACCTAGCATATGTTACTGAACTCCCTGATTTCTGGAAAAATTGCACAAACTAGCTATAACACTACAGGACAAACAGAACACAACAGTCACCTAGTTAGCTGCACCTCACCCTTTTTTTTTTTTTTTAAAAAAAAAAAAAAAGTCTTCAAGTGTAACTACCACAGAAGTGTGGCCTTATTCTTTGTGTGGCTTTACTTCGCTGCAAAGCACCCTTACAGACAACCACCAACCAGATAGCTTCTTCAACCTATAGTAGCATTTAAATCTCAGCATAGAAATGGAAGTTTCTAAAGCAGCCAGCCAAACATGCCACTCTAGATGTACTTCCCATTTTGAAGCTTAGAAAGTCTTCCTGGTTCAGATTCTGCTGTAACATCTGCATCAGCCTGCTCTACAGGAGTGGTTTTCAGATAAAAGAGACAGGCTTTCAGAGGCAGACTCTTTTTTGGCAACTCTTCTTGGCAAGGTATCAAAACAATCCTGTAAGTTGGCTAGCAAGTGGAAGTAGCATCCTCGCAGCTTAGTAGCTTTGGCATTCTCTCAATGACCCAAAGTATTTATCCATTCTTCCACTCAGTATCAAACAGTTGGGGAAAGAGGTATAGAACATAATTAGATAACCATCGCAATAGATCCGCAGAGCCAGAGCTCAGTGATCTGATCCCCTAACTGCATTTAAAAATTAAATATATGCCCTTACAGCAGACATTTTCCTCTCCAGTAGTTACTTCCATCTTTCTAGAACTGCATTCTGTTACTATTAAACTAGTATCTGACAAAGGGTCATCCTCCAGTCTGAGCTTTCTGATGCATGGAGTGGAAAATGTCTTCATATCAATACTGGTTCCAGATGGGTATCATTTTTAACACATTCATGTATCTGACTTCACAGTATAAGGTTAAGCTTTCGTGTAGTCAAGGAGTAGACTGACCTCCAGGGCTTCACACTTTTGTAAGTCAAGACATTAGTGGTAACACTCATCTGAAGTTTTCTCCCTCATAGTGTAATATCCCATAATGGTAAGGACCTTTTTATTAGTAAAATCTGTTTTCATTTAAATGTATCAACAACTTATTACAGCCCCAGGTCTCTAACGTGAAATAACTTGAAATGTAAAAATATTTCAAGTAGTATTTTCCGTTTATGTAATCATAATCTTATGTGGCAAAAGAATTCTAATGTTTTGATTGAAGTTAAGTAAAGGTACTGCTGCACACAAATTGTGAAGAAAAGTGGCCAGAAGATTTTTTCAGAACCATTTACTATTCACTAGTTTGTATCCTGTATTTACTGCTGGGATGAGGCGAGAGGGGGAGAGCGTTAAGAACTCACTTGACATGTTGCACGGTATCTAAGAATAGGGACCCAAAATAACCATAAAGCTGTTAACTTCAAACTCTGTTACATTTAGTTACAATAATTTAATCTGTTCTAGTCAATCCCCCTTATAAGGCAGATTCTCTGGTCAAAGTTGAAGAACTTACGGTTTTACTATTTCATTAAGAAAAAAAAAAAGGGACATTTAGATCATTTGGTAAGTGGCTAATAACCTAAACACAGCTGATGTCCAATGCTTCAGACATACAATAACTACTCTTTACACTTCCTCCTCCAGAAAATTTGTCAGAATGGCAGTAAGTTTACAATGGAATAAGCTACTTACAGTCTGGTCCTTCCAAATTGAGGTACGGTATGTCCATTACTCTCATAAGAAATAGCCTGAAGCAAAACGAAAAGCACCATTAGCAAATTTCTGCCTAAAGAACTTTTAATAAGCTTTCCTTTTTATAGTTTTTTAGATGTTGCTTCTTCAGAAGCAGAATTAATCACCCCAACCACATCTTAAGCTATATTAAAACAAACAGACCCTCTAATTAAGTCCAATCCATTATCTAACAATCCAGATCCAAAAAGTTACTTGGCATCATGCTAGTAATTATTTATTCAACAAAACAACAAAGAAGCCTCAAACTGTTACTGCTGAAAACAATTAAAACAAGTGGGGAAATGAACATTTAGGAAGTAGCAGCTCTGCGCAGTAAGAGCCAGTTACACAGTGGAGAGTGCAAAAGCTGTCTTTCTAAATACACATACAATTTCCCATTTTCTGAGCACTGCATCATGCTTTAGACAGACTGAACGTTAAAATCCTAAAACTGCAAAAGCCATCACAACACTTCAGTCGAGATAACCAGGATCAGTCTTTTGCCTTTTAACACATAACTGAAGAGTCTCTCAAAACATTCAAGAAATGCTTTCAATAAAAGCTCATATTCAGCTCTGAAAACTACTTCTGTCCAAAATAAGACGAGTAGCCTAAAATCCTGTCATAGGAACAAATGCCACATTGCTGTTACAGAACATTTGCTATGTATAGTGGTCACTGGAGGGTTAAAATAAATAACTTTTCTATCATAACTTCAAAAAGCTTCTAAAATGCTTATCAGATTACAGTTACAGCATTCAACTAAGTAATAACTGATATAAACAGCTGATAAAAACATTTTAAGTGTGCAGACTGATCTGTAATCTAGAGATTCTTTGTATCATACCGCACACATTTGAATATTATGTCCTTACAGTTACTTGTATCACTGAAAAGTCTACTAGAACCCAGTTGATGAGTTATATTCATTATAAATACTCAGAAGAAAGAAAAAGAAAGAAAGAAAAAACCCAAAACACTGGGGAGAAAACGGACTATATGACAGGGTCACAGGTGAGCCAGAGGGCCTCCAGAGAACTGGCACCAGTTATGATGCACACTATCCCATTTAATTTCTCTTCCTGAGACTCAGGGAAGATAGGGTATAATGTGCACTGTGTCCCTCTGAGCACTGCAGAACCTAAAAGGAATTTTATCACTAAAATTAGAAACATCGGCATCAATTAACTTTCAAAACTTTAACAATTCCAGCATAGCACTGAGCAATGAAGACACTTTACAAAGGAGCCAGAGTTTCTTCTTATGTTTAGCCTTAGGTGTCATATTCCTACAGCCTTGGCTTCATTATAGCTGTCTAAACAGGACACGAGTGGCATCTTGAGAATGAAGCTAGCTTCAGAACACAGCTTCCACAAAGAAACAGAGAAAAATGTCCTTAATCTGACACCTCCTAGAGATCTGGGGTAATACTGCCAGGACATCCAGTGCTATTGCTCAAAAAAGAAACAAAAAATGCCATCCACCCAGAAACAGACAGGAGACACAGTGATCAGGCCATAAGGGTATCTTTTATGAGATTAAAGGGAGGAGGAATACAAAGAGGGAGTGTGGGACACATCTTCCAAGGACCAATAGACGGGAGGTGACTAGATTCCGTCTCTGGTGGAAGACAGCAGGCAGGATCATACCACCACCACCACAGAGCACCTAGCTGGGCAGAAAAGAACTTGCAGGTCTGGGATCTATGCTCTGATTGTAAGTTGGGCTTCACTTCAGACTGTTGGAAGGTGCTCAGTTCCATTTATTACCTATGATTTGTGCCCATGCCTTCATCTGAAATGTCAATGTCACTGTTAGTACGAGCCACAGCCTTCTTCAGACTCCAGTTCAGGGGATAAGCATAGCTTAAACATACAGTATATCAGCTAGTCAGTAAAAGCAGTTTAGTCTTCACTCAATGAAGGTTCTCCATCAAAATTAGCAAAATGTAAAAAAAGATTTGGTTTAAGTTGAACTATCTGAAGAAAAAGTTTTCACAGAATTCTTGGAATCTGTTGCTTTTTAAAGTACTCAAATACCTAGTTTAGTTTCCTAGGTAGCAGTTTTAATAAATACGAAGTTTACTAAAAATACATCAAAAACTTCTGGGGAGAATACTAGTTAAGCTGCCCTCCCCCAGGTTTTATCATGTTGAGGAAAGCAACTTAGTGGCCAACAGCAAGGATAGATTTATGCCAAAAAAAAAAAAATGCATATACCTGAGATAATTAAGATCAGTTTTTTATCCTCTGAGACAAATCCTACGCTTGTTTGGTCAAAGAACTATGTCTCTAAAGAGCACAGACACACACAAACACACACACTCCCTAAAGAGACAGTATAAGTGCTGATTTTAATATTAAGTGCACTCAAAGTATGTTACAGCAGTAACCACATCTTGAAGCACTAACTTACATCACATGAATTATGAACACCAAGTTGCAGCATAACCCATAATTAAGTATCCATAATTACGGCTGTAAGATTCCTCTCTTTCTGCAGAAAATGTAAACTAATAGGGTTGTTCTGTATGACAACATAAACCCTACTTTATATTAAGTTAGCTAGATTCGTGAAGTTGTAGCTATGACATTGCTTTTCACTACATTAATTCACCGTTATTTAAAAGCCATACCGACCAAGCTAAACAATGTTATTTCCTACACTGTTTAGAGGCTACAGCCAGATCACGTGGTCAGAGGTCTATTCCTCAATATACAACAATGTCCTAGGAACTTTGAGGTATTTTGAGACAGCCACTTGGAAGACAATTGTTTCTGTGGCAAGTCAAATAAAATAAGGAGAGCAAGGCTCCCAAGTAGTCAACGTTCTTCCTCTGCACTGAGCTAGGATGAAAGTTTTCACAGCTGTGTGATGAACTGTGTAGAGAAACTGATGCAGCTGAAAAAAGAAAAAGCATCTTTTTAAACCCAGATCAGTTTACCAATCCAGCTCAGTAACTAGTATAGCCACATGTGGCTGAAAACAGAAGGACAGCAATGGTTTACTCCTATG
Source organism: Burhinus bistriatus (assembly GCA_013397275.1). Taxonomy (NCBI): domain Eukaryota; kingdom Metazoa; phylum Chordata; class Aves; order Charadriiformes; family Burhinidae; genus Burhinus; species Burhinus bistriatus. Next base: position 69,118 of record VYXH01012393.1, on the reverse strand, counting down.
TTGTGATTGAAAAGTTATTGGTCAAACTGTAGAAAAGCACATTGATGTTCTTTTGCAATAATTTTGCAAAGAAAATTAAATTAATATAGAAAAGCCACGGCAGAAATTAACTGATTTGCAATACATGCCAGAGAACCTAGCTCCCTGGTGAGACATTTTCCACAAATACAGCACAAAACCAAGCTATTTGCACATATGTCAAATTTTGGTTTCTGGTATCCCTTTGGATGAAAAAAAAATATTTCTAAGATAATCTATATTTCTACAGACCATCATGCTATTCAGCTCATTAAAACATGGTGTTTTCATTTCTGTACACCTCCTTCACCTCCTGTCTCCAGGTACGTCAAAAGAAAAAAAACAACATTCAAACAACTCAAGAAGACCCGAAATAAAGTTGTCATTAAAAGTTTGGGGGGGGGGGTTGCAGGTAGGGGAAGACAGGTATGGAAGAAGAGAAGAGATGTTGCTCTAAACAAAACAGGTCAAAAAATTTCAAATCAACTCTAAAGCATGTAACACAATGTAGCATCCAAATTATACAAATATCAAAAGTCCCATCATCTCAACTTGTAAGTGTTCATCAGGGATTACTCACAGCAGATTGTTCACACAATTTTTCAAAGATGTTGTATATACAATGAAGCATAAAGATTACAGAAATGCGTCTCTGGAATTCTTGGCTTATTGAGTTGTTTATCATATAACTTACTGCATTATGCCCAAAAGAGCCAAACAACCCTAAGGCAAAATCTGTTTTTAATCAGTTCCACTCTTACAAGAAGTTGAAACTAAAGATTTTATTTATGTTCATCATTACCCTATATGAACATTAACTTATATGCTTGCCACCACTCTTGAATGGCAAGCCAGGAAGTTCCGTAACTTTGCTGAGAGCATGAAAGAAGCGGAAATAACTACTAAAAAAAGCATTACTGTCCTTTGAAGGTTGAGTTTGTAAAAACCAAAGCTTGATTTTTCAGTTTTAAATTTACTCCTACTATTCACATTAGTGACAAGTCTATTCAAACAAAGACCACTTCCAAAATCCTACCTTGAAATTAAGACTTTATAAGCAACCCAAAGAATCATAGAGTGGTCTGCTTTAAAGAACATTTTCAAGGCTATCTTCACAGCAGTTCAAACTGAGAACATTGCTTCTAAATAACTGCCTTATAATAAACTACTCTGTTCAGCTCCTTTGAGGAAAAATTTTTGTGACAGATAGTATAACTTTCATTTGTTTAGCTTACTGTTTGCATGTTGTAGTTTGTGTTTTGCTTGAAGAACATGACTACAGCACAAAGGAAAAGGTTTCCTTGTTCTGACTGCTGCCCACAGGATCAGGTAGAACTTCTGGAGGAAGGAGGAAGATAGTTTTTTTTCTCCCCAGGAGGAAGAGAGGATGCTCAGCTAGGGAAAGCTTCTAGACCACAAACTAGAGAAAACTAGGTTTAGCAGGAAACTAGCTGGCAGCCCAGAGCATACCTGCAAAAAAGCCCCAGAAGCAACATACTTTCTAGGGACCTTAAGATAACTATGTAAATTGCACAAGCCCTGGATGCTACTTACAGGTGCTAAACACACCAAGTGCTGGAAATAGCAATCTGGTCTGCAAGGAGATACTAAGCAGAGCAAAAGACTTGTTCATTTACATATCCAACAGCTCCAACTTCTGACATGTAGTTAAATCTTTTTTGAAAAAAATAATTAAAGAAATTGGGTTGTCTTATTCTGATTTGTTATTTTGCATTACAGTTAAAAAAAAAAAAAAAGCAAAGCTTTAAAAATACAAGCCTTGGCCTGCTCACTATAAAGGAACAGGTGAGAGAGTCTCATCTCCAAGCTCTGACTGAGGTGAGGTGGCAGATGTTAGTTAGAATATGGCAAAGCTTCTAAGATCATGTGAAAGTAAGACATGGCAAGTCTCTCAAGTTTCTGTGACTTAAAAATAATATATAGCTTTTCTGAAACAAGAAGCTACAAGTTCTGAACAATGACAGAATGGATAAACTTCCTTTTTTCCTTGTAAACAATAATTTTCAGTTCTTGCTTAAAAAAAACCCCAAACCAACAAAAAAACAAAACAAAAACAAATCTGCACGCTTTTGTTCTCCTTACAATTTTTTGGTAACTTTGCCTTTCATTACAGTTAGGCAGTGTTAAGTGTTAGCAGTTCTGAAGCCAGAATAGATATGGCAGGCTTCCTCTCAAAACTTAGAAACGTCACTGTTAGAGGAATGTCACATTTGAAGTACAAAATTTGATTAACTTGAAAAAGCTTAAGTTTAACCTATTAATGTGACAGTTTTAGAAGTTTCAGTTTGTACTTGTTGCAGATATGCACCTCTAGAAAGAACTGAAAGCATTTTGGTTAATGATTGAAAAAATGACGCTCTCAACTGGCATCTACTAGTTGGCACATGTGCGCGCTGGTATTACAGAAAACAACCCTGTGATAAATCCTATCTTAAAATGAAATTATGCTGATCAATTCTATCATCATCTTCACATTCAAATCAAGCTGTGACTGCAGGTCCATGTTCAATCTAAGGAATCTGCATACCACTTATAATGTCTGCTAGAATATATGGAGTTACTGCCTCACATGTCTCAGGGTCACGAGAATCTCCTAACTGCTGTCACTATAGTAATTTGGTTTCCAGACCAACAAAAGGTGAAAGCCATTGATCACAACTATTGTCTCATTTGTGTGGGCCATCTGAAGCTAAAATAATTACTTCTGTCAACTCCTATATGATAGGGTTTGAAAGGATGGAATCTGTCCTGAATTTAAACAAACAGACATACTAAAGCACTGGGAGCTTTTTAATTTCAACTCCTTTCCCTTTACATGACGGGTTATACAACTTTCAGAAGCATCATAAGGTAAAATCTACTGATTAAACATCCAAAGAATCAAACCTGTGCATAAAGACTTCTAGATTTCTCAAATCTGACTTCAATTTGTTCAAGTAATTTGCATGAAGATCCAATTCAAAAGCAAAATACCGATCATAGCATCATCCCATAAACTACTAATCATGCATGTTTATTATGCCTTCTTAAAAATGGGTTACCTGATAATGTTTATACAATAGCTTTGTGTTATTTGGATTGATATTACAGTAGGGATATTTCAGTTTTTCCAGACTATTTAGCATACTCAGTTTTAACTATCACCATTTTCTGTGTCCTACAACATAAAGAACAGCTAAGCAGTTTTTCTTCAGTTCCACTACTCCCAAAGCTTACTCTAGAAATAATTTTCTAAATTGTAAACATATTCTCAACACTGGCATGGACAATGCCATTAAAGCAGTTCAGGCTCTCTAAGTGTTCTTTTACAGGTTAGCAGAAAGTAAACCATTCTCTTCAAAAGAAAAGGTATTTACAAATCCTGGCTTCTCTGCAGCAGTACTAGTGTGAACCAGAAAGCCAATCAAAACTGAAGTGTAAAGAAAATGCAGTTAGCCACTGATTCTGAGGCTAGAGATAAACATTCTAAGGGTAGTGTATTTCCACGCTTTAGCAGGGCTTTTAATACAACAGCTACTTACTTGTTAAAAAAAGGTTCAATGAGCTCTGATCTAGCAGACACGTGGTTTTTCGGAGGACTGAGGAATGAACCTGACGAATGAAGAAGAAATTCAGTATGTAATAAGCAGCTACAGATAGTACTAAGGAGAAGGTTTGAAAAAGACTACATAGATACCCAGGAAATTAGCCATGGAAATGAAGCACAGTCCAGTAATGTAAGCATCATATCCTGCTTCGTGAAGTTGTTCAGAAGCTGTATCATAACTTGGAAACCCTTCTGCACTTTCTGAGGAGAAAAAATAATTTGTAAACATGTTATCACAGAAGTTAAAGGCAGTCCTATATATTTGCCCACACACTTATTTTGTCAGAGCATAACATCATTTGGGTAAGTTTATACGATTTTCAGAAGTTTTGAAATTTCAGAAGTTCTGAAAAAAAGCATAGATCTGTTTTGTATTTTCAAATAAGAATAGGCTCCTAGGATAGAAACTCCTTCCTATTAAAAAGCTATTAATTCACAGAGCTACATAGCCAAAATGGAGTATTAATTCTAACACAATGACAGCAGGATTCCCCACACAGCATTTTTTTTCCTTACTGTTTTGCATTTAAAAGAACAGACACTCAGGCTAATTGAAAACTCTACTATTAACCTGTTTGCTAACCATCTGATTGACCTATGGTGAGATTTTTCAAGGTATTTAAATGATGAAGATAGAACAAAGTGATTAAAGGATCTCTTCATTGACAACTTTATTGACACTCATGCTTGGTCTTTACATGAAGACCTTGAGACGTATCCCTTGAATCACCTCTGAAAACAGGAACCTTAACAGGCACTGCTCTAAAGAGAAGTGTCCAAAAGTGCCTAAATCTCAGTAACAGAGAAATAAGTGCACATCACACTTTCTTCTTTATCACATAATTTTTCTCACTCCCAACATCAAAGTTGTTTAACCTCTGTAGACAGCTTCTCAACCTTTAGAAAGCTGGCTCATTTTCCTCTAGAAGTTATACTGAGAATCGGACTGGAAGAACAAAATTAACTGTTTAAAAAGCCAGAATCATGACCCTTACATTAAGGTACAGACTGAAAAGTGAACTCTATAATTCCATTTAATTTATTGCATTATACCACAGCAAAGAAGCTAAAACAATGATGAAACATACCCAGGATTTAAAATTGTGATACAGAAATACTAGCATAACTTATACAATGGAAATTTGCAAGCATATATATTGGTTGTATTTTGTAAAAAGAAACTTGAATCAAAATTTTATATATAAAACTAGAATACCAAAACATCAGGCCTTTTTTCAGATGAGCCCTTGTAATATTAATTTAAAAAATAAAGTCATCTGAGATTCAGACATTAAGCTATACTGGCTGAGCTGAAAAGGACATTTTTAGTGGGTTGGGTTGGGTTTGGGGTTTTTTTTGGGGGGGGGGGTGGGGGGTGTGTTGCTTGGTTTGTTTTGGGTTTTTTGTTTGTTTGTTTGTTTTAAATAGATACACATCCAAAAGAAAACATAAATGAACAGTTAAGAAAAGTATTGCAGCATTTTTAAACATGCTTTGTTTTCGATGTTCTGAACCACATTAATCATCTCTGATTAAATATTAACACTTCTGAGTCAGTTAACCATCATGGTCATNCCTGTGCATAAAGACTTCTAGATTTCTCAAATCTGACTTCAATTTGTTCAAGTAATTTGCATGAAGATCCAATTCAAAAGCAAAATACCGATCATAGCATCATCCCATAAACTACTAATCATGCATGTTTATTATGCCTTCTTAAAAATGGGTTACCTGATAATGTTTATACAATAGCTTTGTGTTATTTGGATTGATATTACAGTAGGGATATTTCAGTTTTTCCAGACTATTTAGCATACTCAGTTTTAACTATCACCATTTTCTGTGTCCTACAACATAAAGAACAGCTAAGCAGTTTTTCTTCAGTTCCACTACTCCCAAAGCTTACTCTAGAAATAATTTTCTAAATTGTAAACATATTCTCAACACTGGCATGGACAATGCCATTAAAGCAGTTCAGGCTCTCTAAGTGTTCTTTTACAGGTTAGCAGAAAGTAAACCATTCTCTTCAAAAGAAAAGGTATTTACAAATCCTGGCTTCTCTGCAGCAGTACTAGTGTGAACCAGAAAGCCAATCAAAACTGAAGTGTAAAGAAAATGCAGTTAGCCACTGATTCTGAGGCTAGAGATAAACATTCTAAGGGTAGTGTATTTCCACGCTTTAGCAGGGCTTTTAATACAACAGCTACTTACTTGTTAAAAAAAGGTTCAATGAGCTCTGATCTAGCAGACACGTGGTTTTTCGGAGGACTGAGGAATGAACCTGACGAATGAAGAAGAAATTCAGTATGTAATAAGCAGCTACAGATAGTACTAAGGAGAAGGTTTGAAAAAGACTACATAGATACCCAGGAAATTAGCCATGGAAATGAAGCACAGTCCAGTAATGTAAGCATCATATCCTGCTTCGTGAAGTTGTTCAGAAGCTGTATCATAACTTGGAAACCCTTCTGCACTTTCTGAGGAGAAAAAATAATTTGTAAACATGTTATCACAGAAGTTAAAGGCAGTCCTATATATTTGCCCACACACTTATTTTGTCAGAGCATAACATCATTTGGGTAAGTTTATACGATTTTCAGAAGTTTTGAAATTTCAGAAGTTCTGAAAAAAAGCATAGATCTGTTTTGTATTTTCAAATAAGAATAGGCTCCTAGGATAGAAACTCCTTCCTATTAAAAAGCTATTAATTCACAGAGCTACATAGCCAAAATGGAGTATTAATTCTAACACAATGACAGCAGGATTCCCCACACAGCATTTTTTTTCCTTACTGTTTTGCATTTAAAAGAACAGACACTCAGGCTAATTGAAAACTCTACTATTAACCTGTTTGCTAACCATCTGATTGACCTATGGTGAGATTTTTCAAGGTATTTAAATGATGAAGATAGAACAAAGTGATTAAAGGATCTCTTCATTGACAACTTTATTGACACTCATGCTTGGTCTTTACATGAAGACCTTGAGACGTATCCCTTGAATCACCTCTGAAAACAGGAACCTTAACAGGCACTGCTCTAAAGAGAAGTGTCCAAAAGTGCCTAAATCTCAGTAACAGAGAAATAAGTGCACATCACACTTTCTTCTTTATCACATAATTTTTCTCACTCCCAACATCAAAGTTGTTTAACCTCTGTAGACAGCTTCTCAACCTTTAGAAAGCTGGCTCATTTTCCTCTAGAAGTTATACTGAGAATCGGACTGGAAGAACAAAATTAACTGTTTAAAAAGCCAGAATCATGACCCTTACATTAAGGTACAGACTGAAAAGTGAACTCTATAATTCCATTTAATTTATTGCATTATACCACAGCAAAGAAGCTAAAACAATGATGAAACATACCCAGGATTTAAAATTGTGATACAGAAATACTAGCATAACTTATACAATGGAAATTTGCAAGCATATATATTGGTTGTATTTTGTAAAAAGAAACTTGAATCAAAATTTTATATATAAAACTAGAATACCAAAACATCAGGCCTTTTTTCAGATGAGCCCTTGTAATATTAATTTAAAAAATAAAGTCATCTGAGATTCAGACATTAAGCTATACTGGCTGAGCTGAAAAGGACATTTTTAGTGGGTTGGGTTGGGTTTGGGGTTTTTTTTGGGGGGGGGGGTGGGGGGTGTGTTGCTTGGTTTGTTTTGGGTTTTTTGTTTGTTTGTTTGTTTTAAATAGATACACATCCAAAAGAAAACATAAATGAACAGTTAAGAAAAGTATTGCAGCATTTTTAAACATGCTTTGTTTTCGATGTTCTGAACCACATTAATCATCTCTGATTAAATATTAACACTTCTGAGTCAGTTAACCATCATGGTCATGTTTTGCTCAAAAAAAAAAAAAATTTGGTAAAATTATTTTATATTACGTCAGCAAAAATAGTACTCAAGAGCTGCCAAATTATGTTACATCCTGAAAAGCTACAGAGGATATGCCACTAAAAAGTCTGCATGCACTTCCTGTACACTCCATATGCATGGTATTACTTAGGTCTAGGCACCAACAGCTCCTGCTCATTGTCCAAGAAGATTGTAGATTACCCATCTTATTACCTCTCCCGTTACTACAAATTAAGTGTATCTGCTCTGCACATTCAGCAATATAAAAAAGTATCACTCATCTTGGTTTTGATTAAGCATTGAGACTTTCCCTTCCAACATACTCTATTGTTCAATATTGCCCTCCCTTTTTTAAATCAGCAGCTTAAGAAAAATTCCAGAACCTTGAGATAAGCTTGCCCTTTGATTAAATATCCTTTGGTTCACCTCAAAGCAAAGAAAGCTCTAAAGGACCTTTAATAATTTCTAGAACACACATGACTCATAACTACTGTGAAAGTTTTCTGGGTTTTATTTGTTCAAGTGCCTATTCGAGTGCTTTGGTTTTGATCTGAAGGACAATAATAACCAAATGAAAGTTCTAAAACGATTTCAAGTTACTCATAAAAAATCAACATGCCATCATCAGAAGATGATGAAACTGCTGTTCACTGAATACATTCATTCTTCTATTATCTGAAATGAAGTGGAAGGATTCCTACTGACTTCCACTAATAGTTCTAAATATAACTACACTATATGTATATTGCCCACATTTAAAGTCCCTTTCATCAAAACACTACGTATTAATAGAGGAAATTACATTTCAGACCAAGAACAAAAATAATCAAAACACTTTCTTTCCTCTGAAAGAAGAAAACATTTCAGAAACAAGATAGTTTTGATATATCCTTACCAACTTTAGGAGGGCTGAATGGAACCTCTTTTAAACGCTTTTCCAGTTCTGCAAGGGACGTATTATTAATGATCTCCTGCAAAAAAAGACACCATTAACTGCCAATGCCAAGCACATTTTCCCTGGAAACTGAAATCAAATAGGATAAAATGAGTATTTACTGCTGCCACCTTGTGTTCTCAAGGATTTATATATAGACTCATTTCAAACTGATACACCAGAAAAGTCTACCAGGACAAGTTTTAAAAAGTTAACTTCCCTCACCTACAAAACAGTATCTATGAGTTACAAGCATTTATTAATACTTTTCAGAATTCTTGATGATGGATTTTGCCAAAGCAGTATTTCTATCTGAATCTGGTTCCATGCATGGTACATGTGGCAGGGGAAAAGGCAGCACAAACAGCAAGGCAAAAATATCCTAAATATTGATCTTAATGGTTGAAGGCATTCAAGGTGACTATTGAAGTGTGCTTGCTGACTGGACATTCTTGAATAGTTTTATAAGTGCAAATACTGTTGATTTAAAGAAATACAAAGACAGTGAAAGAAGCCTGACAAGCAGAAAGCTGCTCCTACACTTCAGCTTAGCTGAGTTGCATTACTGAATCTACATATGCGTATATAAAATATCACAATAACACATACAGATTGCCTTTGAGCAGAAGCTCACATGAGGCATTATACAGGCATCCCAAAGCACCATTTCATAACAAGAGCCTAAAACCCAAGCACCTACTGTAAAAATTACAAATATCAACATAACTGTACCAAAATTGTGCAGGATTATTAGTTTTCAGAATTCAAAAGCCTCTATTCTTACTACAGTTGTAAGCAAGACAAACCTGAAAATATCTACTAAGTACATTTTAATGAGATTTTCTGTTATGCAATTCCCTAAATTCAGAGAGGTATGCAGAAAGATAGATGCTGCTTCATCAGCATGTTTTTAATTAGTTCATTCCAAAGGCACACAGGAAAGCAAGAAAGTATGATCACTTATCTCAATACTTCTTTGGAATAATAAAACTCATGCTGCAAGAGGTTAAGAGAAATCTGACATATTTTTCTCCTGACTACCCACTGAACCACAGGCCACAACAGAACTTAATGATGATGTTCAAGCACCTTTTTCTAGACAAATCTAAGTCAGCATTCACAATATTCTAAAACTTTGAGTATACCAGCAGCTTCCTGGTCCTATTTGTTCATGAATAACACTTTGTTTCCCCTTCTGAGGAGATAAGCAGTCTTGTGCTAACTTACAAGACAAAAAAATCTGCTAATCACATTTTAAGTAGCAAAAGCTGTACATGTTTTGGAATTCAAAGCTGCTAAGTTACCTTAAAACTGCAGCAAACACAAAAGTCACTTGTACAAAAGTAAAAATTAATATTTTAAAAATTTTATATGTTTAGATAAGGGGTTAAGAAAAATCATTCTTTTACAAAAAAGGAGGATCACAGAAAACATTGTTAGGCATTTTTCTCTAAAATACACACTTAATGCAAACTTGTATCTGCAAATCGTTTTATAATATTATATTAATTTACCTTAAAAGGTTGTGTACTTGCCATCAGTTTAGTATCCAATAGCCTAGAAACAAAGTAAGAGCTAAATAAGTTGAAATGGAAGAATGTCCATCTTGTCAAATCCTCAGAAATGTTTTGGTGCACTAGCTGGGAAACAGCAGTTTCACCCTAGTGAAAAATTGCTCTCGGATCTTAGAGCAGCCAAAACACTCCTTGGCTTTGTTCTGCATGAAAAGTACAGCAACTAAGCAATAGCAAGAGATGCAAACAATAAGTAGCAAATAAATCTTATTCCAAACGCAGTACAGATTCAAAACACCAAATACCATGCCAGAAACAAGGGGGTAACAAAACTGCATCTTCTGCCAAGAAGTAAAACAATAGCACTGTTCTTCTGAGAGAGAGATGCTACAGAATACTTTAGAAACTATATTTATTTAACTTGTTCCCAATTTTATTTCCAGTAACAGCTATGTTACAGGGCTAGGACAAACAATATCAGCTTGCTAAAACAATACTAAAACAGTTGAAAGTTTGAAGTAAGAACTTACCGGGGAAAGACACATGATGTTACTTCCTTGAACTCACTTAGGTCCTAATTTAACATTAAACCCGAAGAAAAAATCCAAGTTAGTTAGCTGTTTAACAGTCTCAGGATGATAGCTAGCAGTAGCTACAATTACCCAATCAGCTTCTAAAATTGAGATACAGTGACTGAATTCTCACCTCATAAGAGCATTACCGTAAATACCACCTGCAATTACATAGAACTACAGACTAATTATTTCTGATTTGTCTGTGACTCATAAGAGAAACGTTCTATCACCTCCAATACCCTATCCTATTATATAACTTAGACTACCTCTAATTCCAGCTGTGTTAACAGTTCTACTCACATGTTCCCAGCATTTAACACATCAATGGAACATAAGCAGTCACTCCAAGTGGTCAGTTGACTGTCTACTGGTTTAGATCTTCCAAGCGTCAAAAGTACAGGAACAACTGACAACTGCTTATGTTCCAACACCATCCCAACTGGTCCCAGTTGTATTTCTCCCATCTCATAATCAAGTCTTTCCCATAACACCCACAAGCTCTTGAGGACTGCAAGTAATATAATCATCATGCGGGCCATACTTCTAATGGGACCTTTGGCTTCTTCAGACAATGTCCTCAGTGCCAATACATTGCTTAGATTAAACCAATTGTTAGACTATTGCAGTCACGAACCGTTTCATGTTAGGGAGCATGAAAGTATGCTCCCTCCAACTATTCAGACATTCCACCTCTTCACCCCAATGAACACCATCCTCCTACAAGATTTCTTCTCATTCTATTAATTGTACTATATTATACAAAAGCATGTATTCCCACTTCATAAACTACAGGGGGGAAAATGCCACACAATAATGCTGAAGCTCCAAACTAGTATCTTAACAAATCAGTCAACTAAATTTACCTGCCACTACCCAAGCAGTTTCTGAAGGACTAACAGATAGGAACAGAAACCACAATTCGATTCCAATGTTTAATCTGAACATTTTAAAAATGTAAAGGAGAAGAATTCAATCCAACTAAGCTTTTGACATGAAGATTTAAGAAAATAAGGCAGTAGCCCAGAATTAACAAGTGTTCTTAAAATATTTTCCTGTTGTTCTTAATAGACTGTCATACGCTTCCATTCACAAGAAAGTTTGAAGATTAGACTAAAGACTAACACATTAGGGCATTTATTTCACCATCTGAACACTCAGAAGATTACTTACATCAGGTAGGGGACAATAGAACTGGTGTATAGTATGCATAACATCCAGTAGCATATTGTGCCCAATAACAAGCTTGCCCTGTGAAGAGAACATTAAATGTTAGTTACGCTTCCAATCACAGCCATGGCAAAGGCAATAGGTGAAAAGCACCTATCCCAGATGCTAACCGAGCGCACCTGGGAACAAACACAAATCAAACTTCCCCATCTACTCTCTGCCTGCCCCACAGACTCATCCATTCTCTCAGAACAGCCACTCCTTTTTCCTGTACCCTCAACCACTTATCACAGCCTTCAGCAACAGCTTGAAATGTTGACAAGATGCACTAGAACAGCTATTTACAACCTGGTTTCCAAGTGTAATCTATTTAAGATTGAAGTCAAGTGATTTCTCCTGCCACTACCTCTTAATTAACAACTCACAATATATTCTTTACAGTTGTAATATACGATAAATATTAGAGGCATGATCTGGCTTCTCACAGTGCAGAACCTTTCATGCCAGATGTACAAGCAAGTTCCTTCTTGAAAAAGTATAAGAATTTTTTTAAATGTTCACTTCGATTAATTTGACATGACAACCTTTTCTGCTTCCCTGCATCCTCCATTTGCTGGAGAAAGCAATATGCATACATATTATTTTTCTGCACAGCAGGCCGTAACAACTACATGAAAATAAATGGGCTGAAGGGGACAGATGTAAAACTGTAGCCTATTTTAACTATGTAAGTAGAAGAGAACCAGATGACCATCTCTGATTAAGCCTTTACCTGCCAGAAAAAAAAGGCCAAAACAACCATCTTTTCGTGACAAAGAGAAAAAGCCCTCAAAGCTTAGTTACTTAAAACAATCTTGTTAAGAGCCCTAAGAAATTGGTATTGTTGACTCTTACTGATAATGAGGTTGTCATTAAAGAGCTTACTTAAACTACCATATTCAACCATTGTAAAACATGAAGCAACATCAACTTTAAAAAAAAAAAAAAAAGATAAGCCACTTTAACTTATACTTCAACTTATCTTCCAAAACGTAACAACAAAAGAATTCTTTCATTGAATTTTTTTTTTTTTCTTACAACCAAAGGTACCTTAAAAATCATGTTAACTTACAGAATTAGCAATGGCATGAACGACTCTGGAAAATCCTACTGCATCATTCAATTCTTCCTGTAAGCAAAGATTCTGACATTAGTGAAACATAAATACAAATATTGTCAAAATTGTACCTGCCAACTGGCAGAGACACCAGTTTGGCTCAAACTGTTTCTTAGACATAACCAAGAAGAGACCACAGAGGAAGTGTCAATATTTGGAAGATACATGAGGTCAAAGCAGGATGCTGCTGACAGAATTCCAGTTTTATATGTAGTTCTAGTTCACTGTAAAGTAGGACAAGTCACAATCTATCGTGGCAGGTTAACCCTCGCCAGAAGCCAATCACCCACTCTCTCTTTTGCTCATTCCCCTTCCCCGGGGGATAGGGAGGACAGGAGAAAAAAAAAAAAAGAAATTCAAAGGAAGGCAAAAAGACTCATGGATCAATATAACGACAGGTTTAGTAAGAAAAGTAAAAGCTGCATGCACAATCAAAGCAAAAAGAACTCATTCACCACTTCCCATCAGCAGGCAGATGTCCAGCCGCTGCCTGGGAAGCAGGGCCTCAGCATGCTTAAAGGTAGGTTGGGAAGATAAACACCATAATTCCAAACATCCCGTCCCAACCTCTTGCCCACCCCCTCAGCCTACTTGCTTTTGGGGGAGGGTGGAAGAGAGCGAGAAAGCCCTGTCCAGCAGTAGCCAAAACACTTGTATGGTATCAACACTGTTTTAGCCACAAATGCAAAGCACAGCAACATATGGGCTGCTATGAAGAAGGTCAGCTTCATCCCAACCAGACCAATACAGCTGTAGTCAGTTCACTGTTAATACAGTATCTTCAGTACTGCTCAACAGCTATTAGACTGCAAATAGCTCAAGAAGATATTGAAATTAAGCCACATATCTTCAGTCATATTTTTACATACATTGTCGTAAGATGCAACAGGTTGAATCCTGATTCAGATTGTATTTTTATGCTAACATTGAAATTGGGGAAGAAACATTCTTCACTATTTATATAAACAAAAAATATTATACAACTACAATACTATATAATGTGAGTTACAAATTTTAAACTGACTCAGATAAGTTGGGGGGATCTGACTACAGCGTCTATTTTAGTTTCACTTAAGGAATTTTTTGTAACAGATTTTTCTTTTCAGGTCTAGGGAAGTCAATTCTGCCTTGCATTATTTGTCTTTGTTCAACTAGAACTGAAATTCAGTAAAAACATTCACTGTTATTTTAGTTCAGCTCTGAATGCCACTAGTCAAGAGTAACACACCTATAAAGACTGCTTCAAAAAAATCTACTGTAGTAGTAAATTGTCCCTAATTTGCCTTTTGGAAAAAGAGATGTAACGTTAGTTGAGGTCTCTGTTAGGTATCTCTTTCCCTCTTAAGAGGCATTCTGCATGCAAGTATTATTTGGTCCACCCAAGTTGACTTTATCTTGAAACATGTAAGCACAAATCACAAAAGTGTGATCAAGAATTCCCACAATTCAAGTCTTATGACTTCTTGAAGCTTGTGTCAGACTCAGTAAGCAAAAATATCATCCCATAAGCAATGCTGAGAGTGCCTGAATATACCAGACATGACCTTGCAGTCAACTTGTTATGACAGTACTCGTGTGCAGTGTGTTTCTATCAAGAACAGTCAGATGACATATTAATTGTACAGGACATTTTAACTCAGATGACTAAGAGCAAGCAAGTTTTGTAACACAGTACTACTCCAAGCAGAGAATCCAAATAATGTGAACTTGCTTGAGAATTTCTGCAAGACTTTTTGCAACGACTATTGTTATACAGTACTAATAAACGCAATCAACTGATGCTTCCTATTACTAGGCTATGCTTCTCTGATACAGCAGATTCACACAAGGAGGAATTCAATTCTCCAGAATATTGGTTTAGTATTCTACAATTTCTCATTCTTTAAAATTTTATACAGGTCTTGCAACTCTTCTTGCTCTACTGCAGAACCTAAGTTACCTGGTAGAATTTGGAGGATCAATTTCAGGCAACAGCCACAGCCAAACAAAAAGGAAATACTACCAAACCCTATCACACAATTTTGCATAGTCGATTGAAGTCATAGATTCACCTATTCCTCCTTCATGTAAACTAATGAAATGGAACTTATTTACCTGTTCTTTTGCTTGTTTCTGCTGTTCTCTTCTTTTTCGTTCTTCTTCATTTACCTTACTAATAACAATGTATCTCTCCTTCTAAAATAAAACATGTATAGTTTGAGGAATGACTCTGAGAAGTTCTTATTTAAGACCATTGCAAGTTTCTGTAAATGTACATTGTGAAGAAAATTAAGTCATACCTCAGGAGCGGTTACTTGGCAACATGACTGTTTCTATTGTAAGCACCACTTTATCAGCTACTCCCAAAAGCCTAATTTACAAAGCTACATTAGATTCATCCACCAAACTTAACTTTTACTAAATCCACTTTTTACTTCTAAGGAACAGTTATCAGTGTTTCCTTGTAAATAGTGCATTTCAAATATCTTTTGAAGCAGAGATTTCTGCTGGGAAGTGAGGATACAGCATGTGAGGCCATTATTTTTCCTCTAAGATCAAGATCTACTTTTCACCAATAGACTGACTTTTCATGAATATTGAACATCAGATCCACATCTTAAAATACCCTTTAGTATCCTTTTAAAAAAAAAAAAATATTAAGCCACACAAATACATGCTTATACTTCATACGTTGGTCAGATTTAATGTTTAGAAACTTGCTCATTGTATTCCATTTAAAATGTTTCACATTTTGTGTAACAACACTCAAGTCAGATCTAAAAGTTAGGAGAGTTGGTAAAATTGAGAAATATAATTTCCTTTAAATAGAACAAAAGTTACAGGCAGTAACATGCCTAGTTACCTTATCTGACTCCAGAGTTTCAACATGGATACCTTTTGGATACCTATATCAAAACAAAAGAAAAGTTAACATAAGTAGTTATTAATTTGGCATTTACCACATTGAAACCACAACAGTGATTCTGTAATTTCATGTTTCATTATTACTTTAAGTCTTAAGTGCAAAACAACTATTAAAAGTTCCTTCTTAATTTAAAATAATGGAAAATTTGAAGCAATAAGCTAGTTAAGTGGGCCTCCTTACGTTACCTAACAGTAACTAGCACTAAAATGTATTTTCTTATGCAATTTCCCATCCTGTGGATTTTCCATTGCTGTGGAACCTATAGCTTCTTATTTTAGTAATATTAAGTAAACATCATCTAGATATTTCATCACAATCTAGAATCTCTTCTTTTAAGAAATCCAAAACCAAAGCACTGGTGAGAAAGCTCTCACTTGCAGCCACAAGACAGCTTCTTCGGTGACTGCATGCCTTTAATATGTCATTTATTCTAGGATTTATAAACAACCTTGAACTTCCTGCGAACAGTAAGCTCTAATACAATTAATACAAATGTTACCTCTGCTACAGGGTTGCATCACTCCGCCACAATCACATTTGATTACCAAAGTACTACCATACACAGAGCATCCAACCAAAAGCAAAGTCAGAGAGTATTGTCTTTCACTGCTTAACAAGCAGATACTACTATGATCTTCCCATTATAGTAAACTAACCACAATTATAGAACCACTGCAGAACCACCACGTCACCTTCATCCCCTGGTTACTACTAAAACTAGTACTAGAGAACATATACTAGAGTACTATTGCATCCTCTCCACCCTGACTTCTCAGACAATTTTGAACCTAGATCTCACTTTCAAGCTGTTTCACGTCACAAACCCTGGATGCATCAGAACACTGCTGCACAACAGAACACTTCAATAAATGACCTGTGAAGAGCTCAGGACACAAGGACAATCAATAACCTCACTGTTTTCTGCTCCATGCTAACTTCACAACTTTGCTTTCTCTCACCAATATACATACAGAGTGTAGACAGCTGGATACACATAAAGCAATACCGCTGAATGTTAAAAAAAAAAAAAATACAATTCATGAACATACTCTTCCATTCACTGAAAGAAGATGCAAGAATAAGTGTTAGACAAACACAGCACGATGTGCTACTGGAGGCTATAGATATACTATCAATATATTAAAAAATTCACACAGGAGAATTCTTGAAAACACCTCTCTTTTTCGATTGGATCTCAAGCTCACTTCTAGGGAAGCTTTATTTATCCACTTCCAGTGTAAGTAACAGAGTGCCAGATACTGTTGCAACACTGAATTAACTAAATGTACAAAAAAAAGATTTCCACTGTATTTTCCACATTTTTCTAGTGCAGTCAGAACAATGAAAATCTCATCCCTACAGCCTTAGAGTTTCTCCTAAGGCCTTAACGGATATATTTAGGCAAAGATGAGGAATAAAGTAAGCCAAAGAAAGGACAAGAGAATTACTACTAGAATTGGGATTTTTAAGTCATCAGAAATGCTTATACTTGGCATCTAACAGAAAACCATAAACATACCAGTACCTACTACAGAACTAGCAGTTTTTCAAGCAAAGTCCACAATCTGTATAAGCAGATGCATCTTCTGTTCACTAAAAACCTATCAAGTTGCATTTGTTACATAATTCCAGGCTGTGCTGTTCTATTCACAGATTTTAGATTGGAATGATAAAATAAATACTAAGCTTTAAAATATTCAAATGACCAGTTTAATGCAATTCATCTTCAGAACATCATAAAAGTCTTCTCTTAAAGGAAAAAAAACTTCTAAATTAATCACCTCTGAGGTTAAGTACATCAGATCTTACCCATTTCTTATCAGAAATACTAAAAATATACAGTAAGGCAGTATTACCAGTAACTTACTTCCAGCTCAAGGTCTGATAAATTAATTTCCTCTGAAATCTAAAATCAAAAGACATTGTGTTACTAATACCCCACTTACAAACTGTTTCAAAGTAATAAAGTCCAGTTAAAGCCAGCTCCATACTCATTTGTAGAAAAGTTCTTAAAGTCTAAGTCACTGCTACCAGAACCTACAGGCTTGGAAAGGTTTTATTGAATTCTGATGTTCAGTCACCAAGCTGTAAAGGCATTTACACCTGGTAGATGTGGTACGTATGTGGTACACCTGGTAAACATGGTACATATGTGGTAGTTACCCACTTATCTTCTCATAAGCAAATAACCCACTTATCTTCTCATAAGCAAATACTCTGTAGTCATGACTACTGAATACAGATACAGTGATGTTACCTTACCCCCAGCTTCACAATATTTTAGTATTTCTAAATTCAAATTTTTAAAAAATTTTATTTTTTAAATAACTGTACTCTCCAAACATCTGGACTGGGCTCTAAAGCTAAATAGACTTTGGGAAGGAGATCCACTAAAAACAGTTTCAATACACAGTGTCAACTATGACTAAATGATAGCTCAAGATATTTGAGAAATTCATTTATAAAATGCATATCCAAGGCTTACAGAACACTTCAGCAATAGCAAAAGAAGGATCACATATGCAAGACACTTCTTGGCTATACTTAAATATGCTGTCACTACGTGCACAAATTATGGCTCATAAAGCAGTGTATGACATCCATATAAGTTACCACATTTTCTCAACCTTCAGAGATCAGTCAAACGTAGATTTTGCTACAGTTAACACAAGTAAAGATATTCTTCTTCCTTGTCACTCCCCTAATTCTATATGGCCAAAATAAATAATTGTTCTAGAAGGTATGTAATTTCAGAAACTGACCCTGTACATGGCTCCAGTTCCAAGCTTTCATTTTCTTCATTCTTTAATAGGTCTTCTATCTGTTCCCTGGAAGAAATAGATTATTTGCTTCTATAGCTACTGGTTTGTTTTGGGTTTTTGGGGTTTTTGTTTGTTTGTTGGTTTGTTTTGTTTTGTTTTTTTTTTAAACTATGTTTACAGCTCTCCCCAAAAGACAAAGAAACACAACAAAAAGACAACTATTTCCCAACTAGTGAACTAATAAAAATAGCTTCAACAGACAAGCACGTCACTATTTTTTATGCTTTAGTTTCAACAACACCAGAGGATATTAAACAATTTTACTTACACTACTTTCTCAATGAATTTTTTCTGATCTTCGGGAATTGTTACAGGACACTTTGTGGCATTAGGAGAAATGTATGCCAGAGATCCTGCACCATTGGCCTGAGAACGTTTTTCATGATACTGTTCCCTTAGCTGTCTTTCTTCTTCCTGATTTAAATATGGAATTCCTAAAAAAAAAAAAAAGGACAGACAAATTAGGGATGTACGATTTAGCAAAGACTTATTACTAACCAAATATTTGCCAGTGTTACACCCCTGATGGCTCAAAACATATCCTTCCATTTCAGTCATCTGTTCTAGACCCCATTCATCTGTGTCTATACAGGCTTCCTTCTAGCACATGCCAGATTAGCTGGCACCACTGGACTCTTAAGAGCTATATGCCTCATCTAAATAAGGCATGAGCCTGAGGACTGCAGAGCTGTAGATCACAATCACAAAAATATTTAGTGCTCTTCTTCCTTGCTATCTTCATCACTTTAATAATAGGCTAAAGCAGCACCTATAACAATGCACTGATACCTTTTCTAAAATGTTACTACTGATCCACTACACAGCTACGTAACTCATTACTCTATCTGTCTATGTTTAGTCACCAAACAAATACAAACAACCAAGCACTTATCTAAACAGAAATTCTATTTTGTTGAATCTATACAATGAATTTTTGGAAAGGGAGTAACTATCAGCACAATTGTACATCGGGTAAGAATAATTCTAAGAACATTATGTGTTAAAGAGAGTATCACGAATGGCTGCCTTTTTTTTGCAGAAAATGAAGAAAGATGCCATCATAGATTTTGCAGACACTGAAAGAAAGAAAAAACAAAACAAAACAACTCACCGTTGCGAAAAACTTTATTAAAATCAAATCCTTGGTTTGCTAAAAAATCTATACTTGAACTCTGCAACATAAGAAAATAACTTTACAATTGGCAAGAGTATCTGTGACATAAAAAAAAAAAAATCAATTCAGTTATTTTTACACTTCTTAAGAAATTATACTAAGTCCAAAGTCAAGAGCAACCAAGTTTGTGATCCTCAAGAAGCCACAGGGAGTTCAGGTTATGCTACTTTTGTTATTTAATTTCAACTTCCATAAAGTACAAGAACAACAAATACAGTAAAGGGATAAAGATGAAAGAATGAGCTATATGGAAAGAGGAAACTAAAGAAAGCAAAATGTGGTCCAGGAGAAAAATCTGAGACCAGAAAAATTCTGGCAATAGCCTGGGAAGCAGTGGAAGTGAGATAAGTAGATGGGAATAAAGGATCAAACAGAAAAAGCAATGGAACAGGAAGCCAGACAAGAAAAAAAAAAGAAAAAAAAAATCATCATCTTGCCAGGTTTGGAACATTATCTCCAATTCCAGAAACCACACAATGTAATGTGTAACGATTTAAAAGCTGAAGTCAGATACTCCCTTCAAGCTCATTTTTAGGGATGGCTCTTAACTGATGCTTATTTCTTCTATAAAAAACAAAACAAACAAAAAAAACCACAAACCCCAGAAACTTATATTTCTCTGCCTTTTAAGCTGTTAAAAGAACCAATCACTCCTCCCTCTACAATGATGCAGAGTTTTCCTGGAAATAGTTTTTAGAAGTTTGCTGCAGGTATTCTTTAACCAAACAAAATCAAACTTGTTTTTCTACTAACCTGACAGACAAACTTGACGTCCGGTGAACTTCTGTTAAAGGGTTTTGGAAAAATATAGAAATTAAATGACTTCATTATATACCTGTGAAAAAGATGAGTTGCATGTCAATACAGCTTATCAATATTCATAAATTCCTCAATTAAGAAAACAAGGAATAAGAAAATAACATACTTTTCTTCTGTGTGATCATATTTAAAAGTGCAAAGGCCAAACTGAAAGAGCAAAAAATCCATGGAATGCTGGAAAGGAAAGGAAAACTTTGCATGAGAATAAAAATTGTACACATTTAAAGATAACCAGAGTGCATCCACAACAAATATGTTTTCTCTCCATTACAAAATTAAACAAATCTGAATCTTCTTAACCAACATTTGCTCTGTTGGTAATTTTGAAGTAAACACATGAGAGTTTTTCAACTAGCTTTCATCCCCATTTAATCATGTTACTATTGCCCAAAGATGATTTGTAGTATGTACTTCCATCCCGTAAAAAGACAAGAACTGAGGGAAGTCCCATCTCTCCCTACCTGTTGCTCACACACAAGAGATGCTGCATAGAAAGCAGCTGTCAGTCTCCTTCTCAACATTCATTTACACCCCCCATAGTGTGGAAGCAGGCTGTGAGGAACACTGGCTGGATATAGTTTTCAAATACATGTAATAATACATTCACATGACAGAAGTAGTAGCATAGTCACTAGGCAGTTTATCATCATGTCCTCTAGTATTTCAGAATTGTTGGATCAATATTGGAAAGGTTTTTAACACCACTGCAAGCATACGAGAAAATAAACAAGCATTGTGGTCTCATTGAAAGACTCGTTCCTCCTGAGGGCCAAACACCCATTTTAAACACAAATAACACATAGGATTACTCAATTCTATCATAGGGAAAAAATAATGGGTGGCAACAGGACATACAAAATTAGTCCTCTGCTCTTATCTTTGAGTATAAAGATCAAAAATATCAATAATCAAGTTAATTTATTAGCTGGTAAAAGTTAAGTTTTAAGAAGGTGACAACAAAGAATTCGGAGCTGGCTTCTGATACACCAGGCCACTTACAATGAGCAAGAGACTGATTGTGCCTGCAGAGCCTGAATTGTCAGCTACCCCAAAGCTCTCAAAGGCTCATATTCAGCTAGATGAACAGAATATGGCATCCTCTAGCTTCTTGGATGCTCTTCAGAGACTGTTCTCTACCTTTATTGTCTCCTTTAGTGTTTGTTGTTGGGGGGTTTTTTTTTGCCTTTTTTGTTGTTTGTTTCTTTTTTTAGCTACAGCCTCCTCCCCAGTTTTTGCCATTTGTTGTCCTAGTTTCTCAGTAGGAGCACTAACTAGTAATTCCCTCATCCTGCAATGTGTCTTAACAGAATATTAGTAAACAGTGTTTATCGACTCCTTGGATGCTTCAGGAAACAGCATGTGCCGAGATGCTTAGCATTTCTCTTTTCAGATTTCTTTCTTTTATGGAAAAAAAAAAAAACCACCAACAAAACCAAACACTAAACCCACAACCCAAAACATCCCACTTTTGACCCTCACATGCCATATGTTGTCTCCTGTGATCATTTGGCTATTTTTCAAAACTCTTTCCACACCCTCCAGGCCCTTTTTTGTGTGTGTGTGCTGCAGAGAGACAGAGGTGGTGGTGGCAGTTGGCATTTAAGTTTTGTTAGGGACAGTATATCATGGCAGGGGTAGGAAGTTTGGGAAGGACCCTAGTCCTGATGTAGTTTCTCTGTCACTGAATTTCTCTTACCCAGTCCCCCTTGAACTGATAAATTTCAACACTTTCAACATCCTTGTTGTACAGGTTTAGTAACTCTTGCGTGAGGAATCACGTGTGTCTGTCCTGACCATGACTTCTGCAAGTTTAATGCAATACTCCCCAATTCTTGTGTTAGTAGAGACAATGAAACAAGCAATCCCCATTTGCTCTACATAACTCAATTTTACAGACCTCTGTCATATTTCCCGACATTGTCTCCATTCTGAACTAAGGAGTTCTAAGCTTTTTCCAGCATTTTCATTTTAGTCAAGGTAAACACTTTACCTTTTTAAGTTTCTGATACCTTTCTTCTGGAGTGTCAAAGCCATTGGTTAACGCACTAACAGAAGGCCCATCGCTGATCCCTGAAAAAGTAGAACGTATTTTGCTTTGGTTAAGCCTTTCAAAATTAAGCAAAGAAATGCAACAACTGGTAATTTAAGAAAAACGTTTTCACTTAAGTACATGTTAAGATTATTTCAGTTGAGAAACATTTTCTACTGCATAAAAGTACACATGGTAGTGTAAAAGCCACCCGGTTTAATGGTAGTGTTCTACAGTAAAGCCCTGCTGCTCTGTTTCCTATTCAACATGATAGTAACATGAAAAGATCTACCAGTAACATAATGTCGCTACATCTTTACAACACAATGCAGGATAAAAGTCAAACTAAAAATGGGAAAAGTGCTGTCCATAGATTTATTGAATGACTTAGTCACCTTAAGCAATACATAACAACGACTGTATTTCCACATGCACCACATCTAACAAAACCTAATCTTGACCCATTTCTGTTTCACAGTTGACTGAACTCCGTATCCCAAACCTAAAGCACTTATTAAGACACCTCTCCAATGCGCAGACCCTTTGGGTTTTACAAACATGAAAGTTCTTACTGCTGTCTTTCCCTGTCCAAACACTTGCAGGGCCTCCCTTATTTATCCCAATCTCTCACTTTCATGACACGTATAAAATATTTTCTTTTTTTTTTTTTTCCTGAACTGCAGCTGAAAATCAATTACCATGTTAAAAGATTACTGTGGGGAGGGAGTAGAAGCAGCATTTGACCAAAACCTTACCATCACACATATAATAAGTGGTTTAATTATTTCGTGGTAGCCTTAGCTTTAGCTTTTTCAAGTCAACACTGAGATACGTCACATGCGCAAACACGACCACCTGGGACCCCGTACAGATACTGCTGACAGGTCACAATCACAAAACAGGCAGGACTGTACCTGAAAATTCCCCATCAATGGCCAGGAAGTCCGACTCTTCAATGGCTTCATAAACTTTGTTTAGGTTATCCTTAAAATCTGCGGGTAAAGGGGTAAAACACACCTGAGACCACTAATGACTTCCCACCGCAGCCCACCGCC
>VYXH01012393.1:30362-45317 GCA_013397275.1 Burhinus bistriatus | reverse complement strand
GGGGGGGGGGCGGGCCCCCGCCGCCAGCCTGGGGAAGGGAAGCCGGGACACCGGGGCGCAGGGCGCGACCCGAGGGCGGCGCGCAGAGCCGGCTGATCACTCACTGCTTCTGACCACCTCCATCCCGCGCCCGCACCAGCCCGCCCGCAGCTCAGCCCGGCCCGGCCCGGCGCCACCCACAGCCTCCGCCAAGCGCTTCCGGAAACCGCCCCGCCCCTCCCCGCCCCGCCCCGCACGCACGTGAGCGCTCACGTCAGCGGCCGGCGGCCGGCGGGCGGGGGGGCCGCCATTTTTTCCCGGGGCGGTGCCTGGCCGGAGCGGGCCTCTCAGCGTGGCGGTCCTTTCCTCCTTCACACGGCCCCGGGCCCGCCCCGCCTGGGCGCGGCGATCGAGGAACAGCTCCCGGAGGGAAGGCCCGCCCGCCTGCGCGTAGAACGGCAGCAGGCCTGCCGCTGCTGCAGCGGGCCGTTAGGCTTGAAAAGCGCCCGCCGTGTCGCGCAATGGCGGGGCAGGACGGCACAGCCCTGCCAGCCGCGGCGAGGCGAGAAAGGAGCTGCGTTTCTGTGAGGTTCTTTGAAACGTGACGGGTGTTGGAAACGCGGGCTTCGCATGTCAGAGCGGAAAGGCAGAACTAGCCTCAGCCAAGAAAGGAGGGATGGGGATTTGCTGAGGGGATACCGGGAGGGCGGTGGGGAACTGTCGGTGATTATGCCTTAGTGAGGAAAAGTCCGGAGGAACTGGTGGGCTTCAAGTATTACGGAAGAAGCGTTCGCCTTCCTGTTAAAGGTGATAAAACCACTTTCACACATCGTTGTAGAGTAACCGTAAACAAAGCTCAGCGCCCAGCAAGGTGTCCCTGCACCCGTGCTGTGGAAGGAAACGAGAGGTGCGGGGCTGCGCAGGAGCAGAAGGCAGAAGTTGTGGGCGAGGACAGTACGCCGAGGTCGGCCTGTGTGCTGTAGGTCTGGAGTTCCTACAGCAGATGTGAAGCAATCCAGAGAGCAATGCAAACAGCTAGTTACAAGACCACGTTGCTTTTTATACACGAAAGTTTTATAAACTGGAACAAAAAGGCTATGTTTCCACAACATCACGTAAGCCTGCAGCGCAGTCTGCATCAGTTTTGTATGTGCTGTTACTTTACTGAACATCGAATGTGAAGCTAATTGAAAACACATGGGAAAAAAAAGGCAGTAAAAAAGCTAGATTCTAGAACAAGGCCTAAATATTCTGGGACACATTTTCACTTCGTATGTACTAAGCTAGATCTAGGTGAACTTCCTCTGGTCTAGAAGTTTAATACTTTCATGCTAGGGTAGTTTAAGGATGTGCTGATTGGAACTTGACTTCAAATCTTTAATTAAAACTACAGATAAACTTCAGTAGGTCTTTTCATAAAATAAGCCTTGGAAGCTAGCTTGTATGGACTTACCTGCTTGTCTGCACTTCTGTACTGCTAGTGGAGTTTTAACTTGTATTTGACTAAAGCTAAAAACCGCATTGGAATCCATAATCATTCCTACGATCCCTGAACCATCATAGCTAGAATCTTGTGTTAAAAAGAATCTTGAAATGGCATGTGCACTTGAGCATAAATGCCTGTTTATTCCATGTCAATAGGAAATCTGTCTAGTACCTTCAATGTATTGCTTCAAAGAAGGCCATAATTGGATCTTGATTGTTTTGTCACAAATGGATCTGAGCAATAATGCTGCAGTCTTGCTAACAGAACTCCAGGTGTGAGTAAAGAAGCAATACCTGTTAAGTAAAACAGCCAAGTATGGAAGTGTGGTACACAAATATTGGATCGTTGCCCAAACAGTTGATGAACTTTTCAGCTACATGTTTTTGTGTCTGATAAATCTGATTAGAATAGTTCTAAAGGAAGCAAACCCAGAGCTATGTATGTGTCAGCACAGTAATAATTGTTCTTTGGAGAAATCTGAATAATATGGGAGAGGAAACAGTGAGAGACTATTACTGTCTTTATTGCAATAGGCTGGAATAATTAAAAAGTCAATTATTTGGTTTTGGTAACTCAAATGTCATTTGAACTGGACGCGTAGCTTGTACCAAACGAACAAGAAAACTTTTAAGAAAACGTCAGTGTTGCACAGTGAAAAAATACATACCAATGTTACTTTCAAAAATCACTCAATTTTCTTTGGACTCTAGTCAAAAAGAAACACGGTAAGGGAACAGAGACTGATATAAATAATTGTGAATGTGTGTATATATAGGTATACTCTCATGTGGTAAAAATAGTCTCTGTGTGACCCAGCCTGGTGCAGTATGAGTTAGCCTTGCAGTCAAACTCGCATCTAAAAGTCTTAATTTACTTCTGAGGCTCGCCCTCCAGCTTGTAACGCGTAGAATAAGCCTTGAACAAAGTTTCTGTGAAGGAAGATGACCTGTGTGTGTAGACACACGTTCAGCAAACGTCGCTCAGTTCCCACGAATACGAGCGAGTGTCTTAAGAAAGACGTGAGCGTAGTACGTCCGGCGATTTTAAAAGCTTTGAAATTCAATGCTTAACGATAAAAAAGAAACTGTCTCCGCTCGTACAGACGGCGCCGACGAGCTGGCTTCCGCCGCGGAGCGGACGGTGACGGTCACCCCGGCCTGCCGCAGGGCCCGGGGCGCGGCCGCTGCACTCCCGTCCCCCCCGGCCCCGACGGTGCCCACCCGTCTCTTCCCTCAGGCGGCGGGAAGAGCCGCGGGAGCTGCGCGGCCCTCCCCGCCCGNCGGCTGTGCGCGCTGCCTGGGGGTGCCGGCAGGGCGGTGCGCGGCCGGGCTCCCCTCTGGAGCTGGGAGCAGGGAGGGAGGGGCTGGTGAGGGCTCCGAGGTGGGCCCTGCTCTGCCGGGGGAGGGGCGGGGGAAAGACCGTCGCGGTGCTCCAGGCCCCAACCCCCGGCGGCTCGGTGTGGGTAGCAGCGGAGGGGAGGAAGCAGGCTGAAGCTGGAAGGAGGAGGTCGGAGGGCAGCGAGTAAGCGTTCTGCTTCTGGCCCGGCTCTTACGTGGTGCCGAGACTGGTGAAGTATTTTTCCGCCCGCAGAAGTCCTGTTGCCTGTCTCTGCCAGGAAAACCAGAAGAATGTTCTTAGGTGAAAACCTTGGCTTTATTTCTCCTCTTGTAAAGTGATGTTTCGGGTTTGTCGTTTAGAAAGCCAACAATCTTTGCTTTGCTGAGAAAAGACATTGTAAGCAGTCTGAGGATCCTAGTTGTACTATTGGTTTGTATTTCTGTACGGCTTGTATTTTATTCTTTCCCAGCTCGCATGCTTACCTCTTTGTGCTTGATCTGGATGGAAAGATGGTAACTTAGTAGTAAGCAGGAGCCACATGGCGGAGAGCGTAAGCGTATTTTGGGTTGGTAGTGCCGGAGGAGAAAATTGTAGTTTTTGATAGCTTCTAGTACAGCAGGACTGATAGGTAAGTGGTCCGGATCAGTGTTTTTCTTAAGAAACTAGATACAGCAGTCTGAGAGAATGTAGTAGGAACGTGAAGCAAATAGGTTTATATTTCTCGGTAAGCTTGGAACAATCTTAAACTCTTCTCATTTTTGCATGTTCTGAAATACTAGCAAGGAGACATTAGCCGGAAAGTTAATACAAAACGGAGTTCAGTCCTTCACTGAGATGGCAAGCAGATCAGTCCCTTATAATTATGAAGCATATGCCTTTGTGGCTCGGTTTTTTTTTTTTTTTTTTTTTTTTTTTTTTTCTCACCGTTGCCCAGCGATATGTAGCATTGACCTTTGTTAGTAATGTTTTATTCCATATGCTTGGAAAGAATAGTGATGGAGTAAATTAGATCAGTACATTATACTGGTCTTTTATTTTGGTGTTCTTTGATGGCATTTTCTAATGATAGTTCTTTTGATTGGTGTCTTTTAGTAAAACTTTGATTAAAGATATTGCCACATGTCACCTGAATCACAGTGGGGGTTTTTGTTTCACTTTAATGTGTTATGTAACACAGGAAAAGAAACTATAGGGAGATTGAGCCCAGCGGTTTGCATCTAGAATCTGATTTTGATTGTAGTTTGCAATGAATATTTTGTTGAAAGAGTAGAAGGTCGTGTTTCATTTTGGGGAGAGTTAAAAGGTTTAAAACCATCAGAGCAACAAAAGAATTACAATGTTAAGTTATACTGCTTGCAATTTCTAAACTTGTATAGTAACTTTTTTTTCTGAATGAGGTTTATCTTGGTGCTTTGCAGAAGTAGTGCCTTACCTGGTTTGAAGATCTAAGGGAGCTTTCTGTATGCATAAGGTGTAAAAGAAAATGGAAGAAGATGAGACTTTACAAAGTGAAACAGAGAGGGCAGAAGTTGAAACACATGCTACTCCTGAGATTGGTCGGCGGATATCGGTTAGTGAGTTCCTTTGCCACTGCTGTTACGACATTCTGGTCAATCCCACCACCCTGAACTGTGGGCATAGTTTCTGTAGACATTGCCTAGCCTTGTGGTGGGTATCGTCCAAGAAGAACGAATGCCCCGAATGCAGAGAAAAATGGGAAGGATTCCCCAAAGTCAACATTCTTCTCAGGTGAGTGTACTGTGTCATTTTGAGGTTTGTAAAACCACCAAAATTAGTTGTCTGGTTTCTTGAGTTTGCTGCGTATTTTCATAGTTTATTGGTAACCTAAACTGTTACAAGGACGTTTAAATCCTGAAGTCTTTCATGTTCTGCCCTTGTGCTGAACTGTTAAAACACTTTTTTCTGCATCGAACTAAGGGCTTTGTTTTGGGTTTTGTTTAGGTTTTTTTCCCCTTCTAAAGTTTTTGGGGGATGGAGAGGACGGATCCTTTTTTAGTATTGGGACACTTGCATCTTTTAAGACAACTGGTTGTTTCCTGATAATTCTAAGTTAGAATGATCTTTGATAATTGTGTAATTATTTCTGTAATAGGAATTATTTGTTGGAAGAAATGTGGTCTTATTGCAGAACAAAGCCAGAAGTACCAATATGCTGTCTTGAATTACCCACAAGTTCTTGTGTTAATAATACTTTATCTGAGGTTAATAATATTTTAATAAATAGATGGTAGGATTGATGGTAGGCTTTTATGTTGTCTTTTGCTTAGCATTTTTGAATAATTCAGGCTTGCCAGTAGCACACACAATTCTAGTGTTATATAAGAAATAAGGATTTTTAGGTTTTTAATGTGATATTTTAACTTCCTCTATCTTTAGAAGCTAAGGAAAATGTTATTCAGGAGTAACTGATTTAAGCTTAACTTTACTAAGTATTAATAACTAATGTTTTCTCTCAAAGATTACAGTCCTTAGTAGAGGCTGGAAAACAAAAATCCAATAATTAGTCCCATTTCTGAATGTTAAGCCTCAATGGTTATAGTACAATGACAAATATTTTTCCCATTAGGGATGTTATTGAAAAGCTATTTTCTGATGCCATTGAACAAAGAAAAGAAGATATTCAACAAAACAGTGATGTAGCACGCAGCTTAGCAACCTTCCAAAAATATGGGAATGACCAGATCCCTACAGTTCCGAACACAGGAAGAATTAATCCTCGAGGAGGAGGATTTTTCTCAGGCGTTCTGACAGCTTTAACTTGTGTAGCAGTAAGTTTCATCTGGTTGGTTTTCCATATTTACTTCATTAAGCATGCACATAAAAAAGATTGTCAGCACAGAAGAGACTTCAGCTGAGCAGAGTAAATAAGGTAGCATTCAGAGTTGTCTGGCAGGAACTACAATTGCAATATACAGCAGACGGAAGTTAGACAAATTGGGTAAAACTTAAGATAACTTTCTTATAACCTGAATATTCTAGGGTCCATAAAATGGAAGATTCTACATGTCAAGCCCCTTAATGTGTGTTTATTTGTATCATTAATAGATTTGCTTTGCAGGTAAAGGATCTCTTTTTTTTCTTTTTTTCCTTTTTCTTTTTTCCTGTTTTCTTTTTTTTTTTTTTAATCTACTTATAGGTAGTTCTACTTGGATATCACTGGAGTAGCAGAGAATTTGAAGAAGATCTTCTTGTCCACAAGCCTGTTGCTAAATGGACTGATGAGGAAGTGATACTTTGGCTAGAGCAGCTAGGTCCATGGGCGTCACATTACAAAGAAAGATTTTTACTGGAGAAAGTCAATGGAAGGTGAGAGGCCAAATTGTTGAGAACAGCTATCGTTTGATTGGACTGCTGGATAAGCTTCCATTGGGGATGGTATATGGTGAAATGACCGTTCCATAGATTGTGGGAATATTCTGTTGATGTATCAGAATGAAATTCAGGGGAACTTTTAATACTTGTGGTTGAAAACTTCAGTAGTAGATACTAAGCAAACTAACCGAAAATTTTCTAAGAACGTTTTTAAATGCTGACAGTGCAGACTGAAATGATACTGAAAGTAAAATTCTACTAATGTATTATCCACCCCTCTCATGTTTTCTTTCTTGTGAAAATATGCATATGCTATATGCATTGTTGCATTCCACCGAAGAGCTCTAGGTTTGATTTCAGAAGACCAGACTAGATCTGTGAAGTACTGAAGAACTGTGTTCAGTAATAGCCAACAAGCTGATAAATTTGCATGCTGAAAGCAGGCAAGAGAAAACTTGAAAAGAAGCATATTTAAAACCCAGGCTCTGAGACGCAGTTGATTCACAACACTTGATACGGAATGTAGTCCAAAAGGTCATACCTTCTATCATTAGCTTTTTGTTTCAGTATGTAATTGCTAATTTGTTAGTCATATCTCTTTGGTGAAAAGGCACTGTTTACCTTCTGAATTCTGCTTTTGTAGACTCCTTCTAACACTGACAGAGGAGGATTTCATGGAAGACCCTTACAGTATAGAGAACAGTAACCATAGAAAAGCTATTATGGCGGAACTGGAATGTGTGAAAACCTTAGGCGTTAAACCACCACAGAACCTTTGGGAATATAAGGTAAACTTTATATGTCTGTCATGTATATTAAGTATTTGAAAAACAATATCTTTAAAAGAAAACTCTCTTAAAGCCAGGAGGAGTGTTAAGGTAGTAGAATTACCCGTGTAAAAACTGCTCAGTTTAATGGACTGTTGTATTTGAAAAATGATCCTCTGACAAATGATTGTCAGAAAAATCTAAGAACTGCAATGCCCCTTTCATTTTATTTTTTCATTATTTGAAACTTGATAATTTGATACCTTTCAGGCAGTAAATCCAGGAAAATCACTCTTTCTTCTGTATGCACTGAAGAGTTCTCCAAGACTCAGTATGTTATACCTATACTTGTTTGATTACACAGAAGCTTTCCTACCTTTCATCCACACAATTTGCCCTACGCAAGAAGACAAGTATGAAGATACTGTCTCAAAACTACTAGTAAGTGTTCAAAACATTAAATATGCTACTTGCTTTAGTTATAAGCATTTTAAGATTAAGCAAAAAACACGATGTAATTATTCACGGTTTCATCTCTTTACAATACAACTTTAAAAAAAAAAAAAGTCTTACAAAGTAAGTGGTTCCTTGATTTTCTTGTATGTGATCACCAGTGTTGTGACCATTACCTTTAGTAAGATTGATTTAAGGCTTTTAAGATTCTAAATCTGCGAAACTAATATTTTTGAAGTTCACATGACTATAGAAAGGCTGTTCGCTGTATTTTAACAGATGGCATTATAAGGTGTGGCTGTCTGTGATGTTTTATTCTGATCTAATGGAAATCACTGGATTATAGTATTATCTACCAGAAAGTACAGTAAAGATAAATTACTGCTTTCAATGTATGAAAACACAATTTTTCAACAAAAGAGTAGTAGAAATATGCCAGTATTGTGTGTGTTTAATAGGAAATTGATTAACAGTTGTTTTCTCCTAATTTACAGGACCTTAAAGATCCTTCTTTGAAACAGTGGAGAGAATTCATTGTAAAGTATTTATTTTTGCCATACCAGTTGATAGCTGAATTTGCTTGGGATTGGCTGGATGTGCACTACTGGACATCAAGATTTATAATTGTAAATGCCATGTTGCTCTCTGTTCTGGAATTATTCTCCTTTTGGAGGCTCTGG
The DNA here is from genome assembly GCA_013397275.1 of Burhinus bistriatus. Classification (NCBI taxonomy): domain Eukaryota; kingdom Metazoa; phylum Chordata; class Aves; order Charadriiformes; family Burhinidae; genus Burhinus; species Burhinus bistriatus. Next base: position 37,281 of record VYXH01012393.1, on the reverse strand, counting down.
TCAAGAAGAGAATTGAAGTAAGTCTTATTGAGCTTGTTGAAGAGGGTAGGAAGTACATGGCCTTATAAACAGAAAGTAACAGTCTTGTGATTTCACAGTTGCTCACTGAAATGACAGTGTCTAACCACAACTTTGAGGTTAATAAGAACATGTGAATCTGAATCCGCACATATACTAGTACTCACTCTTGAATATCTTTATTTCTGTGAGTACTTGAAAGGGTTTCTTATAGTTTGATTTACTGATCAGATATAGCAAATGCAGTAACGATAATAACCATGTTCTTAACCATTGGGTAAATAATAACTCTTACCTTGAGAAATTGCTTTTTATGGTAACTGGTATTAGCTGTCAGCTGAGAACTCAATACATAAGAATTTTGTCATAATGTGCTTACAATATAGTTATTAAAGGATGAGTCCTCAGGATCATAAATATATTTAGTTACACTGATATTATTTCTGATAGGTGATCAAAATTGCTGTTACCAGTTACTGCTTTAGCCTTAATCCAAGCATATTAATATTACTTCATAATTGCTGTGGTCTTTAATTTACAGTTTTTAGAACTTGCAGAGGAGAAATTCTTGGTTTGATGTATACTGGGTTTTCACTTTCTCTGCCAGCAGCTAGGGGGCAGAACATGTTCAAAAGAGAACAGGGTACCTGGGAATAATCTATGACAAATCTGGAATTTGACCACTTTAACTTGCTATGCTTTGTGGTCTGAATAAATTTACCTAATGCTTCCTCATATAAAATCTAGTATTACTGTATTTTAAGGAAGTTTTTTTGGAGTGCAAAATGATGTTTTATAGGTACCTGTGTTGAAGAGGGTAGGAATAATTTGAGGCTGTAGCACATACTAGCTTTTCTTAAAATGGGTATAACAAGACAAGAAGTTCCTCTAAGCCTCTCCCTTTCCTTTTTCACAGGACTATTCCTCATAGAATGTGGAGACATTTCTGGAAAGTCTCAACCCAGGGTCTTTTTGTTGCCATTTTTTGGCCTTTTATTCCTCAGTTTGTCTGCAATTGTTTGTTTTACTGGGCCTTGTACTTTAACCCAATTATAAACATTGATCTTGTCGTTAAAGAAGTAAGGCGTCTGGAGACACAAGTGCAGTGACTGGTGTTGGAACTTCTGAGCTGTTTAGCTTCTAAAAATGGACATTTGAAATAAGCTTTGCTTTTATTCTTTACATATGTGGCAATGAAAGTGATGGATTATGTTAACTTAAGCATACAAAAAAGCCTTAAGGTAAGTTACTCTTAAACCAGCTGATTCCAAATCTGAGGATGGGCTTTATTTTCTGAAAATAATTTTCTATCGAAAAGAAAAAAAAAAAAAAAATTACATTCCTGATTTAGCCATGTAAAACTTACACCGTCATGTCACCCTATGTTTGATCAAACCAAACTTCTCTATTCTGTCTTGAGCATTCTGGTTATTTTCAAGCCTGCCTTAAAATCCGTCTTCTGAACAGCTCCAGTGTTTTTTTTTAATTTTTTTATTTTTATTTTTTTTAACTTAGCATCTCATACCAGCAGTGTCTTCCTCAACTGAAGTTTGCCAAAGGAAAGCCCTTTCTGGATAGGCTTGATATTGAAAGTACTTCAGTGTTTTCAGTCTGCTCTATATGTAAAGTTGTGACTGTCGTTAACACAGTCTCACAGTAGAGTTTGTTCTAAAATGCCCACTGTTGAAGGCAAAGACTGCTTGAATTTTCTTGTATTTTGGAAGACGTGGTGATTGCCATTGAAAATTTTTTATTCAGATCAGTTAGACTTCATCAGTAGCTTCTTTAATGCTCTCCTCTTGAAGTCTGTTGCTAATTCTTAAATTCAGGGTTATCTTTTAAAAAGGGTTATTTTGGAAAAGTGACCTGACACTGTAATTACATCTTACTGCAATATAATGTGTGTATCTAGATCTGTGAGCGAATATGGACTGGAAAGTTATTTTCTGTAAACAGGATTGCCATATATTAATGTATGTTTTTTGACTGAACCAGAAGTTAGATTTTTCAAGAGCTTTGTCTCCTTGCATTCTTCATTGGTTTGTGTGGGTTTTTTTTTCATTTGTATCGTTAATATGAACTTTACATTTGCCTATGAATATTTTTAAAGATTAAAGATTTCTTTTGAAAATTTCATCCTTCCTAAAGAAGCATTATTTATTTATTTTGTTTTTTAGATTGAAATACTTGTCATTCGCTTGCACAAACTTGTTCTGTAGCCCTGCATCCTTAAGTAAGTTGAGGTGGGTGACAGTAAGCATAAGACACTCCTGGTTCTTAAACTGCTAAAATTAGCAGTTACAAAAAGGTATATTATTCAGCAATTCATGTTACTGATTTCTCTTCTCAAAAGGTTTCAAAAAACTACAAAGTGACCCCAGCTAAAACCATCTTTACATCCTTATGAGGTATATACACTTCTGAACTTTGCAAACTCACACTGTCCAAGAGCAGACACTTACGGGAAAGGCAGTCGGTCCCAATGACTGCTACTTTTTTCATGTTTCTGTCTTGGTGATAGTTTGTTTGCATTTGCACTTTCAAATCTGGCTCTGAAGTTTCAAGGATAGAACTCCCTGTGCCCACAGGAAAGTCAAAGTGTACATAGAGTAAGGAGCTTGAACCATATCAAATTAACAACTTCTCTAGAAAACTGTATTTAAAAAGTAAGAAAGAGAAAAAAGAATTCTATTAGCCATTTTTTAATACAGATAGGACTACTTGAGGTGAATGAGATGCAAAAGTTAAATTAGACTTTATAATAAGTTTAATATAGATGAGAAGGCTCTTTGTGTTGACACTGTGACTTCATGCATTTCTTCCGTTCAGTTAGAAGTTAATAAAAGTTAAGGTAAATGTTAGTGGAAAAGTCTGATTTGTATCTTATAGCCAGTGGAGGGGGGTGTGTGTGTGAAAAGTTTACAGTGGATGATATTATGAATCTGAAATATAAACAAAATTAATTTTAAGTCAGTTACTCCTTAATCTGATAAATTCAAATTCCTATTTAGTCAATAAAAGCTTACACAGAACTAATGAATTTGCTTTTAGTCTGGGCATTGTAGAAGGTAAATAAGAGGATAAATATTTACTTTGGCCATTCTGGGGTGGAGAGGCTGAGGCAGAAAATCATGTATTGTCACTACTGTGACAAAAAAAAATATAATTTTAGATTTAAATACATAAAAAGTTTTCATAAAGACTGGTGTCGTGTATCTAATACCTACACAAAGGTTGAATCTCACCACACATAAAGTCTGGCCACAAAAGGTATTTTGTATGATAGGGAGCTCTAGAAAAACATTTGGCAGCTTCACGGTCACATTCACATGCCATTTTTTGACATTTGTCTTCTAGTGATTCTGAAAGAAAACACAGTAAGTTTGATGTTAGTCTGAAGTAATTAAGAATCCCAAATGGAATACCAAGAATTGCCACCTTACATTCTATATCTGCCATATGAAAGTGCAAGAGGAACTGTACTGAGCTTTAGTAAGACTTGCAGTTCTTTTGTGTTCTTTAGACAGAGCTCCATGCTGGGACATCTCGGCAACAGAGAATATACAAGCGTGGTTTAGTTTAGCAACAATTGATAATCAGTGAAACTATCTTGGCAGGTGAACATATAATAATCAGATAAAGACTTAAATACTCTTCTTCACATCCTTTAATAAAGGAACTCTGATAACTAATTCCTCTTTAGAAAGCGGTATGTGACCCTCGCTGCCTGCCCTGTTGCTGTAGTGAAACTTGAATTTGGGAAGGTATTTTCCATTTGACATATGCTTTAATCTACTAAAGGATGTAGCATTAAAATTACATATGTGAAATAAGGGATGCAAAGACATTCCATGTTCAGCCTAAATCACCCACCTTTTTTATTACGGCATTCAGGAAGAATTTGGGTAAAGTATGTTTAAGGATGGTAAAATCCATGTCTGGCCATATTTGTTTTATAATTGTGCTGTTGTAACTTAACAGATTTCTTGGCATGAACGTTTCTTCTTGGCATGAACATTTTCTTCTACAGCAATATATTTTGGTTTTGTTGTGCCAACCCAGAAATGTGTGTTTTTTCTCTCTGCAACTGTCTGTAAACTGAAAAATCCTTGATTATATTTTGTCTGAGTACTTAACATTTTGAAAGCTCAGTCAAATCTCTGCTTGAGGTTTTTCTAGGAGCAGAACAAGTGTTCAGTTTTGTGAATGAACTCAAATTCTGCTATGAAATGGAAGCATTCTTAATGTTCATATGTTGATGCTGCAACTAGCTACCCTAAGAACTACTCAATAGCATAAGTAGCATAAACAACATGATAGGATAAAAAAACCCCAACATTAACTGAGAAGAGTTATATTCCTTCTCTTGTTAATGCTCCAGACTTCATCTTCTCCATGGTATGCCAGGGACTTTGTTTCAGGTTTGTTTCTTGATGACATGGCTATCTCGGCCAGTATTTTAAAATATGGTCAGCTTCTGTACTGGAACAGGAGCAGAACCTTTACAGCCAAATGCAGGTGGACTGTAACTTGACAGTTGATGAGATAGTTTGAGAGACAAGGCGCTTAGTACTTCTGAAGCAGAGGAGGAAATTAACAAGCAGAGATTCTGCATGAGGTAGACACTTGGGCAAAGTAAAAGCTGAATGAAAAGGAGGAAAAGAAAAAGTGTCAAAAACTTCCATTTGATTTCAGGTCAGGCAAATTCTAAATTGAGTTATGAAGTGAAAGGTTTTTGTATTTTCTGAGTGGCCTCCTGTGTTGCCTTTAAACTATGGTAATCAGAAACTCACACTCATTTTTGTAAACAATTTTATATAGGGGTCTGCATTTTTGTGGTGCAAATAATAACCAAGTCTCAAGCTGATTTGTATTCTAGGTAGTAGCACAAAATTACATGCAAAGTAACTTTGACCTAGCACCTGATTTAAAAAACAAAACAAAACCAAAACCTACAACAACAAAAAACACCCCTGCAAATTTTAGGGGCTTGTGAGACGTTATGGTTTCAAAAAGTCTTCGAAGTTTAATGGAAAATATCTGCTAAAGCTTTGGGAGTTGTGAACAAATAATGTAAAAGAAATGCTGCTTTTTCCTGTTAAACATTTTGTGTGTGTTTGTTATCTCCGTCCTTCTCTTTTATACTATAGCATGGCAAGTGTATTAAATTCATATTTCGGAGGAATCAAAATTTATCGGGATGTGGTCAGCCATCTGTTGCAACTTCTACACTAATGATGTAAATATTTTCAAATTAACATTTTATGGCTTGTGGACATGTTACTTCCATAAATAAACATACTCATCAAATATTTTCTTACCTCAGTGTTTGAAATTGTAAGTTGTAATTGTGAATTCATTCGTAAATTGCAGCCGCTAGCGGTGGGCTGTGCAACTGATCAGTGGTAAGTATGCCAAAAGCTTGTCCATCATAAACTTATAAATGGTGTGAAATATTGTCTGCTAAGTATAAAAAGGATCCTTTTTAAACAATTGTAATTTTCTCGCCTGCTGTTTGTAGTTTCTTTCCATTTGGAGACTTGCAGGGAGCAGCGTAACATGGGTTCCTCAACATATGTAAATGCCGAGTAAAAAGAGGGGGATTTTTGCTGGTGTTTTCTGCAAGGGTAATAGAAGCTTGTAGATCAGAATTTTGGTTTTTTATGTATGTCAGTAGGTGGGGATTAAGAAGAAGAAACTCCATTCAGTTGGTTGGCATAGCTGTGCTTTCTGGAGGCACAGCTTACCCTGGCAAAAAAGTCACAAAAGGAAGGATGCTAAAATAAGAATTTTACAGTTAATTTACAAAATGGCTTTCTATGAAGTCAGTGAGACAATCAGTAGAAGTAAAAACAAACAAACAAATAAAACCACCAAAAAAACCCTCCACTAACCAAAAACTAGAACTGTTCACTCACCGCAGACAGCAGTGTTGTCTTCACATTCCCAGTGGTAACTTTCTATCTTTGGGTGACAACCTGCTTGTTCTGCCTTACCGTAGCAGCAGTCATGCTTAAAGCAGCACCTGAGAGTAACAGAAATGGGCTTGCCTTAATTCATACCGTGGTGATTTATGGTCACATAGTCTGGATGGATTTTATCAGCATGTTTCTACAGGCTGTGAAATAATAAAAGTCAACATATGCAGATGTACAGTTACCTGCTCAGGAGTCAAAACAGGGTAATTGTTTAACAGATCACTTGGAAAAAAATGTAACTCTCTCATGCAATCAATGATGAGAAAAATGTCTGATACACGTTGATCTAAGTGAGCTTCCTCATAGATGAAAATACAAGGAATCTTGAAAGCATGCTCAGTTTTAAACACAATAAACTATTATGTGGGTACACCTCTCTCCTAGCCCCTTCCAAGAAAAAGATTAAATGCCAGAATAGTCTGTCAGATAGTGAATGATGTATTTTTCTGCCAGTTATTGATGCTATTGTGACAGTTAGTAATTGGAAAGGGACACAAGACTTGTTAGGCTGTAGCATACTATCATAAATGTTGTCTTATAGCAAAGTCCTTAGATGGTGGCAGAAAAGCTGAGAGTGGGTGAAATGTTCAGTAATGAACAGGCACGGGTGCTCTTTAATGCCGTAGCACAACTAAAACTGCTCAGTATCATGAGAAAATTCAGAAAATTGCCCAAAATGATGATTTCAAAATTATTCTTGTCATAATTGGGACAATGAATTCATAGACTTTCTATCACATTGTAGAACTGAACATACAGGTAAGCAGTAATGGCATATTTTAATGCTTAAAAAAAGAATTACTCTTCTGGTGTAGAGTCATTGCAAGCCCCGAATAGCAAGTAGGGGAGGTAACGAGGATCTGAAATTAGATAGCTTGTAAGTTTTTGCTGCAAACTAACTAGACACCTTTTTTTTTTTTTTT
>VYXH01012393.1:15764-30341 GCA_013397275.1 Burhinus bistriatus | reverse complement strand
CTTTTTTTTTTTTTTTTTTTTTTTTGTCTGAGTGGAAGAACAGGATATATCCGCGAGCTCTTTGGATTCAGTCATTCAGTTCCCTCCTAGTAGCCTAAAACCATCATATTACAGTAGGCATATGATGTTTAGATGGTGTTTAGATTGCCTGAGGAATTTGTGTCTGCAATAGAAAAAGTTAATGCTGTGAGCTCTCACTTGGAATTACTGTTTTTTCCTATGCTTATTAAATAATTACTTGGTAACTCCACACAAATCTCCATTTAAAGGTCCTGCAGTACGTAACAGCAGAACAGCACGTGCCTGTGAAGTAGCTCAATACATCCATTTCATGCACAGAAATAAAAAAAATAAACTGACTTCTAGTGAGTCTTTGTAGCAGTACTAAGGTAAATAAACCGGGAAATACGGCTTCTTTTGCCATAGTGCAGTCTATCTTTGTGTGCTTACAAAAATTCTTAGAATTACTTTAGTCTTCTTTTAAGCATTTTAAATAAAAAGAGATGCTTAAGGATTTTATGTTTTATCTTATGAAAGCAATATATGGTGGTCCTATTTGGAAGTTTATAATTGGCAGGCAAAAATCTAAATTGCAACAACTATTTTTTGAATAATTCTATTTCAGATGTTCTTACTTCAGATTAAGTATTTCTGTATTTTCACTTAACTTGTTTTCAGGCATGATTCTGAATGTAAATAGCCCACAATGTAGCTTAAAGCTTTAAGAAATCAAACTCAGTAAGAATGTTTCTCTCTGTATTCAATTGGTGCAATTCTTGATTCTGCTCAAATGCAGTAGAGTAAGTACACTCCCTTCTGGTTCGTTCTTAACATTCTGTAGCTATTAAAACCCAGAGCACAAATAGCTAACCATGTTTTGTGAAGAAGCAGCTTCTTGCTACTGTGGGACTTTTACTAAGTGAAAAAATGGTGTACAATGGAAGATTGGCAAACTGTAGATTCTCCACCGTCTTTAGGTATACAGACGACCAGAACTAATAATAGTCCCTTCTTTTTGTATGTGTTCCCAGTCATTAAAGCAGCAATTACATTCTACAAAATTGTCTACAAAATTAAATTAACAGATTACACATCCAAAAACTTGGAATATGTAGGCAAAGATTCTCGAAGTTTTAGGTCTAATCATGACTAGAATCTTTATGCAAAAAAAAAAAAAAAATCAGATCTGAACTTCCCATATACTCTACCCCGAATGTATCACACATTTGTTTTAATTTATAATATATCTGTCTGGTAAGCCAGAACTTGAGATGTCACATATGGTAGGGAAATGTATCATTATAATGATAAACTTGAAAATATAAAACCTTTCTTTAATTACTGTAACCAGAAAATCATCTTCCTGTCAGCTAATGTTCAATTATAAATTAAATTGCTGGTAGTCAATATGCTGAGATTTAGTACTAAATACAAAGGTCTGGTTTTAGAATTATTTTAGTAACAATTCATAATTCCTTTTATTCAAAATTTATTTTTCAACAGGTTGAATTTTGCATAATTTTCTATGATTATTTTGAATACTAATGAAGCGGGATGGATGGTAGTAGAATCAAAAGATTTTTCAGTTGCAATTTTTTATTTTTTTTTAATTTTTACTTTTACAGATAACTTGAATGTTTGAGCATTAAAGCTGCTCCAAGAAGACTTTAGTTTTTCGGCTTTTGGCCAAAGAGCAACAGCAAAGAAAACTCAATTGTACTGTGAATCCGATATTAATGCAATGAGAGTTTGAGTTAAAGGCAAGTAGGACTCACGTGGATCTACAGTAACACAATTTTAATGCTTCAGCATTTCTTAGCAGTCTGAGGTATGTTTAAACTCCGTTCCCTTCCTGATGTTAAATAGTCCTAATTCATGTTTTAGTCCTTTTACTCTGTCATCTGTATACGTTCAGCACTTAATTACTCAGATAAATAGTTATTCTTACCAGTCTACTCTGTCCTTGGGCCATCCTCTTCCTCCCAGACCACAGTAGCATCCATAACGCAGGTAGGCAAAAGGAGATCGTCCTGTAGTACATCTAATGGCTCCGGCTAATTCAAGAATTCCTCTTCGAGTCCTAAAATGGGCTTCTCCAAATGTGCCTTTATAAACTGTGGAAGAAAAACTCTTTATTTTTTATTGAATCAAACATGCAGATATGATAGTTTTCATTATTTTTAGACTTCGATAATGAATGTCAGTACTTGAAAATAATGCAGTTTTCTTTTTGACACTTTGTGGCCACACTGCTTGACCCCCAGTCCCTTTTTTACCCCAATCTATAGTGAGTAGAACACTGAACAACATTCTGAATAGCTGCAGTGGTTTCCTCCCATCCAGGCAGCATACAGTGGTAGACTTCCGTCATTTCGTCTTAAAACTGGCAAAGGCTAGCACGTGTTCTGTGGTCGAGGTTCACTAATCTGCTAAGATTAGATGCCGTAACCATCACAGTATTTTCTCCTTATTGTAACATGCAGTTTTGCCCATGTTGTTATTTTGTAGAATGTAATGCTTTATATTGGAAGAAATATGTCCTCTGTGATGGGGTTCTCTTTTTCCTCATTTTTAGCAAAGAAGCCAAATAACTGGCAGCGGTGGTGGGGTGGGTGTAGAGCAGGGAAATGGGCTGGTGCTTGGAGTCATTTCCAGGGAAGTTAGGAGAAGGGTTGCTTTTTTTCTCTTTCATTTTGTTTGGGTTTTTTTTGTTGTTTATTGGATTCTCACCATTATTTTTCCAGAACAAGACTGTATTTAGAAACTTCATTTTAACTATCCCGTGTCAATACTAAAGCAGTAGGTCCAGGGCGGCAGGCAAATGTTGAGACACCAGATGACTCTTTTTAGGGTTCCATGTCATCCGTCAGGTTGAGCTAACGCATCGAAGACCTGTAATGCTAATAGGCAGCAGTTCCTTGCAGTGCAGGCTCCAAGCTATTTGCAGCAAGTTTTAAGAAGTTGGGTGAGTACAAAACAAATCAGTGGAAGGCTGTTGATTAGGGTTGTCTTGCTAATTAAACTAACTATTTATTTTGGTATAAGGAGAGCAGTTTATAAACTTTAAATCCCAGTACTGGATACAGATTGCAAAAGACATAAAGATTTAATGACTGTGCAAGAGACAGACAGCAGAAAAAATATTTAGACTTTGTCAGTTGAAGGCTTTGATATTTATTTTCCTACAGAATAACTATGATTATATAGTTTGTATATAATCTGTATCATCATATAACCTATTATAATAGACTAACTAATAGACTAATCTGTTATAATAGATCATATGATTAACTATAATCAGTTAATGGAAGATGTGCCAGAAAAATATTGTTACAGTTGAGTAACTTGAAATGCGTGGGATGCTGGTGACCTCCAGTACTCGTAATTTCACAAAACAAAGGGATTTAAGCACCTCATGAAATCGCCTTATTAAGAAATACAATTGGTTTGTATGTAAGAATGGTAAAAAAAGCTTTAGAAAGAATGTTTGTAGCTAATCCTTACTTAGGCAAATAGTTGGGCTTCCTAGAACAGTATTTAGTACTTTTCTGACTGGTGACTACTCACAGATCTTGTTCCCTCCTGCTTTGTGGGCACGTGATCTAGGGAGAGGAGAGGATGTTGAAACAAGAGTGCTTAAACTTGCACACGCATCTTTGGCCATTGGTTAAAAGCAGTCACATCTTGAGGAGTTAAAAAAGATTCCTTGGCTACGTAGTTGCTGGCAGTTTCATTTAAAAACTGTTCCATTGGCACTAAAACTTCCTTGCTAAGGTAGTGAGTAGTGTCTACTGTGTCATGGCTCCCACTCCAGGATATTATCTGCTGTTTGGTTATATAGGTTTTCTGGTAAAAAGATCCCCTCGCACTTTCCCAAGGGGTCCATAAGGTGTACTGGGGTGGACTCTTTGGAACCTGTAGTTCTAGGAGTCAAAATAACAGTCAACGTTGTGGAACTGGTACATGATCATCTCCCATTCCGTTGCAGCTCTGAATATATGTTTCAGCTCTGGGTACCAGAAGCATCCCTTTGAGTATAACCAGATTCTTATCTTTACGGTAGCACTGGAAGTGTTATCTTCACTGTTCAGTACAGGTTCAGTAAATTCCCAGCTGAAAAAAACCCTGCAATGAGGCTGTACCATTACAGATGATGACTGCTTATACTCTTAAATGTTTAGTAAGATTTGGCTAGACTCTTGTAGCTAGCCAGTAATGTCTGAAGGAACCTTGTTAGTGGTTAACGGCAAAGCTGGGTTTGCTCTGCATGACATTAGTGATTCTGAAGAAAGTGAAGAATTTTTACATTGTGTCTCAATTCCTGGCAACTGGGGAAAGGATGGTGTAGGAGAGCTACAAGACATGAAGAGGAAACTAAGAATTTCCAAGTCATATTCCAGGTTTCATCAGAGAATTGTTTGCTAATTTTGGACAAATCCCAGTCCCTTGATTTAAATCCATGTTAAGTAGAAGTGATGAACTGTCTGCTCCCTGAGGAGCTCAAGTATAAATCTTTAAAATGTGCCATGTAACTTAAAAAAAAAGGACATAAACTTTTTATCCTTGCAATTTATTTGTGCTACAGCATCTGGACATCGAGGTATAAACCAAGGCTGTATTGTACTGTAGATACTCTGAATATGACTGAAGGAAAAGTCTCTGTCCCAACAGCTTTGTAACCTGAGTTTAATAAAAGCAACAAAAGACCATCCTAGAATACACAGAAGTACAGAAACAATAAAAGTATCAGTATGATGATGGTAGCATTATTGTATTAGTAACATAATAAAATTTCCAAAGTATTTTATCAGAACTTCTGTGGAATACAATCAGAGAGTGAAGTGACATTCTGCATATTTCCAAATGTTTCATGATCAAGGTATGTTTTTAAAATTTTCTGTGTGATTTTGTTTGTTTTTATGAAGACTTTGCATTTATCTTTATGGACAGGAGTATTCCTATAGGTTTGAATATGCATTCCTGAAAGAGCAGTATCGTCCCTCAATGTCTAGTCTGTTTTTTGTTTTTGTCATGCAGGTTGTGTGCAACTCTATCAAACACAATATTGTAGGTGGGGAAAAAGGGAGGGAACCAGATTGCATTTATTTTAACTTCATTGTGTATGAAAAAATCAAACCCACATTGTTTTGATATCTAGACATCACAGGAAATAAATACAACTAAGTGTACAAAAATAATTTATAGTTACACACCTTGAGTCTGGTCTTGTTATGGCTTTTAATATTCTTGTAATATTTGATTCCAGTGTTTACTGCATAATAGCAACTGGAAGTCTGTTAAAGTTTGAACTGTTCTTTTTCTTGAAAGCAAACTTTAAAGACAGATATTTGGGAGAGGAAAAAACCTTACAGGCAATTAGTCCATCAGCAAACTCAGATTTAACTGGATGTGATGTAGCTGCTTTAAAAATAAAGGTTGAAGGGAAACCCCCGCATACCAATCCTAAGGCACCATAGGCACCATAAAATAACAGATGGGGAAAGAAAAAACCCCAAACCAATCTATGCAGTTGTCTTTGTGATTGTAATGACTAAGCCAGAGAGCTCAAAAGCCATGAGGTGACTTTCCAAAGAATGAAATTAAGTAAACACTAAAGACAGCCTGAGAGAAAGTAACAGTAAATAATCACATTATATTTGCATTGTGCTTGATTTTAAAACTGTAATTGCTGTTGCCCAAATTGGAGCCCTGCCATGTTTGGAGAGTTTGAACTTCATCATACTGTGTTGGCCCGTATAAGTTCTTGAGAGTTCAGATTGTGCTAAATGCTGTACATTATTATGTCTTTGCAAGATGCTTTCTACTATACCTTCCTACTCTCCCTTTTTCCTCATTTGCTGAATAGCTTACCATAGTATTTAATAATCCAATCCCTTAAATTTCCATATGCATAAAGGGGAAAAAGAAATTTTAGAAAGACATTAATTTTTTGTGAAAGGTCATATTTCCCATAACATTTTATTCTTCGCAATGGGCACAATACAAACATAATAATTATTTTTGCAGATATATAATTATATTTTTATTGAGATGCAGAGCTTTGCATAATTATGATACATAACTACATTAATCATTAGCATCTAATAAAGTCTATGATGTTTTGTGGGTTTTAAAAGAAATTTTAAGCCATTCTTTCAAAGACTGAGGCTGCAGAAACATTTTTTGATGTTAAATATGTGTAAGATTTCCTACAGTGATATTTCTTTTGTCCAGTCACAGTGCTCCAGTAGTTCAGAACTTGGAACTCTGGAATTAGCAGACTTTCTGCTGCATCTCCAAGACCTTGCCAGAAGTGGAAACCTTTGAACTGTACGCATTATTCTGCATTTTTTTTTTTTCTTAGATTTTTTCCTCTTGCTTCGTAAGCCACCAGGAATGGCCTTTTTTGCCTGATCTTGTTGCCCAGACTACTGATGTGCTATCTTCACAAACTGCGGTCAAAGGTAAATTTTTTGAAAGGATAAGTTTGCCTGTTTTGATACTGTGGACCGAGCGTTGAGAAACAGGTAAATTGCATTTCCCTTCCTCCTCACTGCCTACGGAATGGGTGACTGGGATGCCTGACTCAGAGCTATCAGTCGGAAGCCAGGCTCTCTGTAATGACCCCTCTAGGCTGGCAGAAGCAGTGAAACAGTCTTTCATTGCTTTCCTTCATGTTCTTGCTGAGGTTTGTGCTGCCAAGGGATGAAGGCTGGAGAATGATCACAACTGCAGAAGGAATAATAGGGGCATGCTGAGGTCAGGAAGCAGAATTGGGGCAGTGAGCTTGGTGGGACCTTAAGCTGGCCCCATTATGCAAGCACCTTACCTTATGGTCTTTAATCATGTGATTGCCTTTCCACCCCCCTCAGACCCTGCTTCGTGCTGTGCAGAGAATCTGTTATAAGAATGAATTGAGGCTCTTGTCCTTAGGATCCTTCTGTTTGCAAGATTTGGTTTGGTACGTTTGCAAGCTGTGTAGGAATGTGTAAAACAAGTGCAAGAAGAGAAAAGAGAATCTCTTAATTAAGGCAGCTGAATGCTATTCTGGAAAACTGGATTTTATCTTTACAGCTGTCACAAAGGTTCAGCATGAGGTTAGTTTAATCACTTTAAAACAATGCCTATTGATGTTTACTAATAACATGCTCCTGGGGTTGGAGTACCAGACTACTGCAATACTCAGTGAGAGCCAGGCTTTGAGCAGTTGAAGTTCCACATAATTTTAAGCAGTTATAGGTAAAATTGGGTTCTAACGTCTCACCACGGGAACCTAAAATTAGTGGATGCTTTTTTATGTCATCCCACCTACCTATCTGAAAAAAGGGATGATAATATAGTTTCACAGAAGTGTGAAAGAAGTAAGTACACTCAGATACTATACTGATGAATACCTCAGAAAACCTATGAGGAAATGGACCTTAAACTATTACAACTGGTCTTTAATACTGTTTAACAAATAGGACATAGGATACCAAAAAAAAATAATTAAATACTTGCAAAGTGAGTAGTCGGCTACGCTCAGGTATGAGGCAGGGGTCCTTTAATTACATTCTCACATCATAACTTATTCATAAAGACTGACTCATTCTTTCAGAATAACCCAGTTATGGTTTTGTAGGCGATCTCAGTCCTAGCAGTTCCTGGCTTTTGAACTGCGTTGTAACTTAAGTGCTCTGAGATAGCGCTCTCATACCCACAAGAAGAGCGTGGGTAAACGCACTGCCTTTGTAGGAAGGTCAGTATTACACACGCGATCCGCAGTCTGATTTGAAATACTGAACTTTTTTCACACACTTGCACATTACTGATGAACTTTAAAAAAAGTACTGTGAGACCCTCCAGGAAAACTGCCCCGCTGCACATCCAGGCTGAGAAACGGGCAGAACGCCGGCGCAGCCGCCGCCGGCAGCACCTCCGCGCTTTCCACTCGGGCGGGCGCCACCCCGCCCGACAGCCAAGCTCCCACGGTACTTCTTCCCAAAGCGCCAAGGTATTCCCTTGCCACGGTCACTTCTCCCAACGCTCCTTTCCTCCCCTGCCTTCCCCCAGACGCAACGAGCCCCATCCCTCAGGGCGCGGAGCGCCCGGCGAAGGGCGAGCGCGGCCGGGAGGCGCCGCTGGACGGGGACGCTTCCCCGCCGGGAAGAGCGGGCTCCCCGCCGCCGGAGCCCCCGCCGGAGCCCCGCCGGCGGCTCTACTCACCGGCCAGCAGCGGCAGCAGCAGCAGCAGGGGCAGCGCCGGGCGGCGGGGCGCCATGGGCAGCGCGGCGGGCGGGTCTGCGCAGCTCCCGGGGCAGGCAGGGTGGCGGGCTGCCGGCAGAAGAGCCGTGTAGGAGTGAGCCAGAGCAGCGGCGTGCCGGCTATAAAAGGCCGCTTTCTGGCCCGAGTCAGGTCCCCCGGAGCCAGAGCCGAAGCCCATGCTCTGCTGTCCCTCTGGCCAGAAGGGAGGAGCCGCCGCTGGAGCGCGGGGACGGGTCGCTCGGGCAGCGCCGCGCCGTGCAGGCGCAGGGGAAGCCTGCGGGCAGGTGGTCTGCTGGTCCTGATGAGGGGGCCTCCGCTCCCCTCCTCCAGGACTGTCCTGCTCCGGTAGCTATAATTTCTCTTTGAATTACAGCGCTTCCTAGATAATTTAATCGAGATCCAAAGAGTTAAGATGGCAGAGAACTGTGGTCTGAGTTATTCTAGTGGTTAGTTATAACCAGTGCTGAACACATGCTGAATTTGCCAAACTTCATCTCCCGTTTGCTACTTTTCTTGGAGGACTATAGAACAACCAACTCCTAAACTGGTTATGGGTCTCTGCAGCTTGATCAAAATAACTTTTTAACCTTCCTTCAACCAAGATAGAGTATTTTTTGTACATTGTACAATCTTTGCAAATTTCTTCCATTCCCTTTCCAACTCGTGTATTATTTTGTAAAACCCACAACTAGATGCCATATTGCAATCGTGGTTTCATTGCCCCTATCAACACGCAGACACCACCACTTGCTTTTACGTGATTTTTTTCCTTGCTCATATGCTCCAAGTATTTCATCAGACCTTTCATTATTGCATGAAACCAGTATATTTCCTGTCAGTTGTTCAAGCAATCAGGACCCCTGAAATTTTGAGAATTGATTTTTGTATGTGTGTGTTTTGTTTTGTTTTGTTTTCTTCTTCTTTTTGGCATTATTTTGTTCCAGGATATGGCCCCCATTGGATCCCATTGAGGCCTACACTGCAAGAATAAGGAAGGAGAGATAAAACCAAAGATTTTTAATGGAACTTTCCAAGAACTTGTTCTTGGTCACATCGCCTTACTATTGTAGAGCAGCTGGTAGGTTTTTTTGTAGTGAATGGTACTTTCATTAAAGATATAAAATGTTTTTTCAGTGCATACTGAAGGATAATTCTACTTTTGTATTAAAAGGCTCTGATTTCTGTGTTATATCGTTCCTCTTTTATCAGAAGTAGAGAATCGTATGTGGTCTGATTTCAAAAGACAAAAAGCATGCACAGACAGATCAGATTCGGTTTTGTTATGCTCTCATTAATCCATGCTCTATGAAATGTTTGTGTTGGCACTGAAGTTAGTGTAGCGTGGGATAAATGTGGAAGCACATCACTTTAAGGCAGGATATTGATACGCCTGATATGCCTTTGTGCAACTATGTGCAGAACACCAGAAATGGCGTTAGCCCCGTCAAAACTCCGCACGGTGCTTGAACAAGCAGAAAGGATCGTGGTACGAACTTGACAAACCAGAAGAAAGCAGGGTTTCCAGCTCGAGAGCTTGTATTCCGTGAAGGGATGAAAGTTATCGGAGGCTTGCTGTGTGACCATGACTTCCTGCTGATCGATACCAAGTAGCTTCTGACAGGATGTGCTACGACGCGCTGCCGGCTGGGCTGTCTACCCCTGCCTTTTGGGTCTTACCAACACAGTGGACCACAGCTGTGTTCCCCAACAGAGATGGACTAGAACACTAGCAAAATAGGATCTGTGGCAACAATAACTGTTGTCAATGACCCTGAGAAGTCTTGGTAATGTACAAACCGTAACAGAAAACCCATTTATTTGGGATAGATTTTTAAATTTTTTTTTTTTTTTTTAGATTTTGTTGCTACTGTCATCAACTGGGTCAAAGCAATTTTCCTGTTACTCATGGAGTCACATTGCTAATTACTGTTACTCTATTTTCATACTGTCACTTATACTGCATTTGTTTACCGACTCTTCCGGTGAATAAGTCACACCTATTAGAACGTTTTAATAGTGTTCAACAGCAGTTTAGTGAAACTTCCAGTTGAACAGTATCCCATCCAGCATACCATTGGATATGACAATAAAAACAGTATCCAGGGGAGTAATAGGAATTACATTTCATGTTTGTTCTTCATGAGACTGACTGATGCAATGTGCTAGTGCACTTGATGTTGGATTAGTGCAGTTGATATGCTTTTCTCTGAAGGAAGGAAAGTAATCTTAAAATCACTGAAAAATCAAGTGAGACTGACACGTTCAGACTACAGTTGCTTATATCAGAAAGTAGACAAAGATGTGAAGTGGCAAAAACTATATGAAGTGATGAAGTAAGGAAATGCAAGTCAGGAGTTCTATTTCCTACAAGTTGTAGTAAAAGTTCAGAGGAGAACATCTAGTGAAATTGGGGCAGGAGGGGGAGAAACCTGATGGAAGGAAATACTTCTGTTGAGGGGGAGTTAGGTTGTCCATATGGCTAAGAAAATATACTGGTAACAGACTGGAAGTTAATATGGATTACAATGATATAGTGATTTATTAATGAGATTTTAAATTCCCTTTAAATTTTCAAATAAAGGCAGTGCAGACCTGTCATATTTGCTTTTTTTAGTGTTCCTTTTCTTTTTTCTGAAGCATTTGGCAAGTGGTATAAGTTGTATGTGACAAATGGCATTTTCCTTCTTACTGATGAATTCCTTCATAAACTGGAGCTGTGCAGGGGCAGGGAGAAGCATTTGCTTTTCAAACATACTTTCTCAAACAAGGTTGCATGTGCTCAATGGTTGCTTTAATTAAGTTGTTTTAAAATCTAAGGAATAGATTAATTGAGACACACAGTTGTATTCAGGAACATTCTCACAGCATAACAATATTCTGGGCAAACTTGTCAAGTGAGTTGTTAAAAGCCTCGTTTCTCAGTGTCCATGATTCTGTACGTGCAGGAAGATGACAGGGTATGTTAAAATGTTGATGGAAAGTGCTAGAATGGTCTAAAATATGGTTAATGTAAGTGCAAGTTGTCCACCTCCTTGTGAGCAGGTGACGGTAGTGATTCCGAGAGCAGTGTAACAGTCTATTTACTGCTGACTAAACAGCTGCAAAGCTGTATTTTTGTAGTAATGGAAGAAGTTGGTTCCATTAACACTTTTTATTTAGTAAGAGTAGTTATTTTTACTGAGAAATGAAAAAGCATTGACTACATACCTTAGTCAAATTTATATCTACCCCGCATTTAGCTGTTATGAAGATCTGTAGTAATGATGTACAATGACGTATAATGAGTATAGAAGTACCAGGGTCTGTAGGTATCTAAGTGAAGTCCTACAAAATTAGGATCCTACTACATCAAGCATGTGACAATTAAGCTTTATGACACATTTTTCTCCCCACTGAATTAATGAACTAATAAAGACTGGTGAAAGAAATTATTTTCCCATTGTTAGAGATGAGAATGGAGGCAGGGTGATTTGCTCAGGGTGTTATATGATGGCTGCAGCAGAGCTGTGAAACTGCACCTTCGTGTTCTGCATCCCAGCTTAAGTCCCAGATTGGGGTCTTCTGTGGCACTGACTCCTGGAGGAAAATAAGGAAAGAAAACACATGCCTCACTGTGAAGATATCAGAATGATTAGAACTGAAGAGCTGCTCCCCAGGAGTAAGTCAACTGACTGTATTTACTTGAGTGCTATACTTGGCAAATGTCCCTAAGTTACCCTATATGTTCTTAAACATTGGACTGGAACACAGGTTCGGCCTGGAATACATCCCTTACAAGTGTATGTTCCTTCAGATACTGAATATCCAAGTAGTACACAATCAACTTCTTTATCGTTGTTGTCTTAATAAAAAACCGACAGCCTTACTTATTCAAGTATTTGGAAACATTCAGTGCCTTTGTTCCCATTTTTAGAGGGTTGGCTGGCTTTCTTCTCTTTCGTGTCCTTCCATCTTCTCTGACTTCCTTTTCACAAGCAATGCTTCCTGTTTACCAATGTTTTCTTCAGCTCGTGGTGTTGGGGATGTTGTTCCAAAAACTACGGGAGTTATAAAGCATAGTTTGGAGAGACAAGCTCCATGTGGAAGATTAGAAAACATTCTGCTAAGCCATTTTATAGTATTTTCCAATGTACTTGGTATTGTCTCGTATGTATTTCTAGCATAGAGAACAAAATCTAACTTTGATTTAAGACTATACCAGCTTATAGTATAACTCATAATGTCTTTGGTAATAGTAGCCTATGAGTAGCATAATACATTCTGAGAGAATTTTGGCGACCATGTTTGTAGTGTTGTCCTTTATATGCCCTTTGGTAGCGATGTTATTATGTCCATTCTGCAAAAATACTGTGCTAGTGCGTAGCTGCCCGTAACAGACAGTTGTGTGCTGGCAAGGTTGTTATTACATAAATGTTCTTGAAACTGGTTTACAGTTATAATGTATGCAGAGGAGCTAAATTACTCCTACAGTTTTCTTTTTTCATCTGTCTTTTTTTGGTTTTGTTCTGTTCCAGATTCTACTCTCTGCTCCTTAAGTATAACAGCTACTAGCACAAAGTCCATCCTGTGCATACAATCACCCAGGAAAATAACAAGATTGCAAGTATGTTCTTGGCGTACCATGTATATACCGATGCAACTCTGTTTTTATGATATGGAAATACATTGTCTGTCTTTGAGCAAAGCCACAGACTGGAAGATTCTGCGGAAGGACTCCATAAATAATTTCTGGCTTGCTTAGCTCTTAAGTTTCGACAGTCATCTCTGCCTTCCAGAAGATTTCTTACACACTGTTAAGTCAAGTTCTACATTTCAGCATTTGCACTTGAAGAAAGACTCAGGGCCTGCTAGGGCTACCTTTTATTTTTATATCTAGAGAAGAAGAGACTTAGCAATGCAGCTCTTAATTTTTGTAAAATAAAATTTGAAATCTCTATTGTATCTCTGGAAGGATGTTTGACTTGTGCTCTTTTATATATGTTACATCAACTTGGATCCTTGAAATGGCTGATGTAATGACCAGGATGATGGGATAGAGTGACCTCTCAGCAAGTTTGTGGGTGATACCAAATTGGGGGGAGTGGTTGATACACTGGAGGGCAGGGCTGCTACTCAGATGGACCTAGTCAGACTGGAAAAATAAGCTGTTGGGGACCTCATGAAGTTCAGCAAAGGCAAATGCAAAGCCCTGCATCTGGGTTGGCATAACCCCATGCAGTAGGACAGGTTGGGAACTGACTGGATAGAGAGAAGCTTTGTAGAAAAGGATCTGGCGCTCATGGTGGACAAGCTGAATGTGAGTCAACAGTGTGCTCTTGCAGCAGATGTGTCCAGCTGCATACTGGGCTGAGTATAACTGGTAGGTTTGGAGGGATGTGATTCTTCCCCTCTATTTGACACTTGTGAGACTACATCTGGAGTTCAGTGTCTCATTTTAAGAAAGGCATTGACATACTAAAGTAAGGCTATTGAAGGCCACCAAGCTCTTCTGGGGGCTGCAGCTCATGACACAGAAGAAACAGCTGAGACAGCTGGATTTGCTCATGTTTAAAGAAGATGATGGTGAGGGGAGGTCATACTGCTGTCTACTGCTTCGTAATGGAAGGGCGTAGAAAAGTTGGAGCCAGATTCTTCCCAGAGATGCACAAGAGGCAATAAGCACAAGTTACAACATGGGAAATTCAATATAGGAAACAATTTATTTTTTTTTTTTGTAACAAAGGATGGTCAAATACTGAAACAGCTTGCCCAGAGAGGCCATGGAAACTCCACCCTTAGAGACATCCGTAACTCAACTGGACATGGCCCAAAGCAACCTGCTTCAATGGCACCTGCCTTGAGCAGAAAGTTGGACTGCAGACTTGCAGAAATTCCTTACCACCTACCTGATTCTATGATTTTGTGATGTGATAGCAGATAGCTTCAAACTAGCAGTTCCACCCTGCCAGGGAAAGAGACTCCAATGCCACTTCTCATTTTGCCTAAAGGTTTTCATGAAGCTATGCCCTGCAGGTAGGGAAGGCAGTAGGCTTGTTCTACTGCAATAACAAATTAATTGATAATTATTTTTTTCACGTATCATCAATTAAGCCATGCAAATGCACAGGGGAAATCATCTGTACTGAATTCAAAGAGAGTTGAGACTTTGCCTACTTTTATTATCTAGACAGCTTTGTCATAAATAGAAGCAGTGCCCTTTTCATAAAGAACTACTTTCCCACCATTTCAACTCACTGTTCTGAAATTCCATTTCTATGCCTTTGTCCTTGTTGACTATTTCTGAATCTTCTTCCAGTTCTATTTTTCCTGAGATGGGGGGGGGGGGTGGGGGAC
>VYXH01012392.1:79019-120845 GCA_013397275.1 Burhinus bistriatus | reverse complement strand
GGGGCGGCAGGCGCAGCAGGGGTGCCAGGGGCGGCAGGGACCACAAGCATCTCTGAAGCATAGGTTTTTGCAGTAGCTCGTTCTTGCAGTCAAGCGATGAACGGGCTTTCAGAAATCTTAGGTGGCTTCAAGGACCACGTGCAAATAGAGGGAGAGGTAGGGCTCTCCGGTACCTGCTGCCGGGGTCCCTGCCCAGCCAGCAGCCTCTGTGCCTTTTGCACAATGAGAGCCCGGAGGTTTGAAGGGATTTGTATTATGATCAGCAGAGAGCATGAGTCTAGGCAAGAATCCCAGCTAGGTAAGGCTAAAACTGCTTTAATTGCTGTCAAGCGCTACTTTTATGCCGTTGGAAGCACGCTGCTGTGTTCCCCCCTGTCCCAGCCATGCCTGGGGGCTGGGGTCCCCCCCGCCGCACCGAGGGATGCTCGGGTGCCGGCCCAGGGAGCCCAGCACCTGCCGTGGGCTTCCCGCCGCGCTTCCCAGGGCTGACCTGGTTTTCCTCGTCCTTGCTGCGTTGTAGCTAAATATTTGTTATTGCTCTCTCAGCCGCTTACAGTTTTTAACTTGATTGTTAGGAATGGGAATAAAGAAATGTTCCACTTCAGCTGCTCTTAAATGTTGCTCTGCCCCCGTGTAAAACAGGTAGAATAGAGGAGTTGAAGAAGAAATGATTAAGCTATCAATGTCTTTTAAGTGGTGGTTGTTGGAGGTGCTTAGACAATTACAGATTTTGAGTTACAGCAGGATTTGAATTCCTACAATTTCTGAACACCTGATACGTGTCGCATCTCTCTTACATCCCCTCTGGATTTGCAGCAAAATGCTTGCGTAAATACATCCTCAATCTTGCGGTGGCTGTCGGACTCGAGATTTTCCCAAATTAACGCTGTTTCCAGAATTAAAAAATACTCTTCAGCTGTGGCAGAGGGGAGGGAGGGGGATGTAACCAGAAGCCCAAATGCATTTCTTGCCATTTTAAACCTTGCCCGCGCCTGTTGCAGAAGGTAAATCCCTGGTATCCGCAATCGGCACAGCGTGGTTCATCGCCGGAGCCCGTTAGGAGATGTCCGTGTGCTCCTGGTGCCGGTCCTGCGGGAAGTTGGGCTGGCAGAGGGAGGGACACGTACGGATCAGCCATCTTCCCTGCCGTCACTGCGGCACGTCCCTGTGTGTGGCTTTGGAATGGGGACAGCTGCCAGACTCGGGAATGGCAGCTGCCGGGATGCAAAACTGATTTTCCTATTAACACCTGAAAAAGAGATGGGGTAGGACTGAAAACTTAAATAGGGCAATGTAAGCTGATACGCAGCGCTTCGGGAGAGTAATCCCACTTCCCAGCAGTCGCCTAATGAAACACAACCGTGGGGTGACGGGGATGGTGAGGAGCCCAGGCACGGTCCCAGGACCCCTCGCAGAGGGTGTGGGGCGGCTTCGGGGGCTGTGGGAGCCGGGAGCCGCTGCCCGGCTGGGTGCTCCCAGGCAAGTTTAGTCGTCAAATACAATACTGCCTTTTCTTCCCCACTGTTGGAGACGTCTAACTCGTAAATAAAAACCATCTCCGGGGTAAAACTTACCGGTCGCTATTTTTATCAGGAAAACAACAACAACAAACGGTGTGGATGTTTTGTTGTTTGACTTCCTAAATTAGAATTTTACAAACTGTTCACCATTTCAGAAGTTAAGCACATGTTGTTTTCAGTGGTTCATTAGAATACAATGCTGTCGTGCTAATCTACTTCAGGCAGAGTTTGGTTGCAAGGTGACTGGTCCCAGTTCAGCCCCAGTCCCAGTGGCTGATAGCCACCATCCAGTGGGATGATCTCTGACCCCCCTCCCCCTTTCTTTTTTTCCTCCTTTTTTCTCCCCAGCCTGTCCTTTCTCACACTGGTGATACATGTACCGGGGGGGAAAAGCGTCACTTCTGATCAGCATCTCTGTGACTATGGAGAATTCAGATTCAGTAGGATAATAGTCTGCTTCAGCATTGAGAAGAAAGAAATATCCCCCCCTGTTCCTGGGATGCACTGTCTCCCCTGGTTAACGAATCTGCGAGCGCCGTGCCAGCGCACATCTGTCTCGTGGAGAAGGGCTGTTGATTCTGCCAAAGCCAAGAGAGGGCACCTTGTAGGGGAAAATAAAATTACACATGTATAGACAGCTCCGTACTGATCACTTCTGGCAGAAGCCTGTTTCTGATAATCCCCCTCGCTGCCTGAACCACACACGCAGATCTGTGGAAGTCGGAATACAAAATAAGTTTTGCTGCTCCGATTGCACGCAGAGATCTGCCACAATTTTGAGGTTGCAATTGTAGATCTTCAAAAGATCTAGACTGAGGTCTTTAATTTGGTATGCTATTAACTCATAGGACGGTAATTTGCTTTCGGTGTCTTAGTGTCTTATTTATAGTCTCAACTATTTTTCATAGCAACTTTTACTGTGCTGGGGGGGCGGGGGGACAGGAAGAAAGATGCAATAAATAAAATCATGCCACGTTAAACCATCCTTTTTGTGTCCTGTAGCTCTGTATTTGATCTGAGAGGAAATCACAGCATTTTTAGTTTCATGAGACAAGCTTAATCCAGAGGGAACAGCCTGTGCCTGCCCCAGGTCGCTGGCTGGGGTGCGGGGATGCCAGTCCTAGCTGGGGTCCGGCACGACAACAGCCACAGAATTTACATTTTTTGTTTAAGAGCAGATTATAAACGCTTTCAAAGCACAACTGTGATGAAAAACATTTTGGGGAAGTTCAGAGAGTTCAGCGCAGAAAGAGTAGCTGGTGGCAGCTGGGCTGCTGCCTCGGTCATCTGCATTTCTGAATCACCTTTAATGGGTGTTTCAATATTATGTATGTGACTGTGGGCTTGCGCTGGTAGTAACATTCTGATGTCTATCTGTGATGTCCAGCCTGCTGTCCTGGTCACCCACTGCAATTTTAGAAGGTATTGGCTACTACTTCTGTCAAGCTGTCATTTGCAGAAAAAGGGATTTTCTTTAGATTTTTGGTGGTGGTGGTTTTTTAGTCTCCAGTCAGACCTAGAGCAGATTCCCATAAGCACGTACACACATGCAGTGGCTTCACTGGAAATATTCATGTGCTTAAATCTGTGCATATTAAAACTCCCAGCTGGAGGAGATCCCAGGACTCTTACTTGCAAAAAAGAACAGGGAGCTGTAAATACAGGGCTTTGCCTGCGCGTTGCTGCGTTTGCAGTTACCAGCACCCAGGTGGGAGCGCTTTCAGGTCGGAAGTTTTGAAAATCTCTACCTTGAGTGCTTCCTTCAGAAGGGTGGGCAGGTTTAGTGACTTGGTTCCCTTCCCCATCGGCCGCAGAAGTAAGCAGCAGCCGGCTGAAAATGCTGGCGGCGGTCCGCAGCACTGCCTTGGGCGGTTAATGGCAGGCCTGGGTGGAAGGGACGAATGGCAGGAGGCATTGCAGGGACACCCGTGTGGGCTCTGTGTGGCCGCGGTCAGTGGGGGTTTAACCCTCAAACTCCGTGCCAGCAGGCGCCGGCTGCCCGGGCTCCGTCCCGCGCTCCGTGCTCCCGGGGGCACGGTCCGGACAAGCCCTGCCCCCGTGTGCTGGTGCCAGCAGATCCCGTGGACAACAGCCGGAGGACTTCCGAGCCCCGCTCTGTACCGGCAGGCGTCTATCCTTTCCCTGCACACAGGAGGCGTTCCAGTAGTGACGTAAAGATACATTTTCACAGGTGATCCATGAAATAAATTCTACTGTAAAGATACGTTTTTACAGATGATCCATGAGATAAATTCTACTGTAAAGATACGTTTTTACAGATGATCCATGAGATAAATTCTAATGTAAAGATACGTTTTTACAGATGATCCATGAGAGAAGTTCTTGAGTTACTTGCAGTCTTTGGGATAGCCCTGGGAGAGCAGGCGTAGCGTTGTTCAGCGTCACTTTTAAAGCAGAGCTAACAGGGGCACCCCTGCAACAAGTGCAGATCCCAGCGTTGCCCGCTCCTCTCTGTGCTCGAGCAAGGCAGCCTGCAGCCCGAGGGCAGCTCTGAAGATCCATTCCAGTGCTGGTGCCCCAACGGAGATGTCCTTCGGTCTGGTGACGCCCTTTTGCTAATAGGTAGGGAGTAATTGGTTTTCTGAGGAGCTCCTTTCCACTTTGTGGTAGAGACGCATTTTTTGAAATATTGCTGTGTCAGAGTACGAAGTCTGGTTCATAACCGTATTTACTTTGAGATACTGATTACTGCGGCTAATGACTGCTTTATTAGGCTAGGAATACCTTTGGCTTGGCCTGTGGCTCTCGGCTAACAAGCTAATCTTTCAGTGCTACTGGCAGCCGTGTATTCAAATGCCTCCTGTAGTTTTTAGTTAGGGTAGTCATATTTGCATAAATGCGTTCATATTTTTTAGAATCATGTTTTATACCTATCTTGTTTATCAGCCCCAGTGAGTGCAGCGTCTTTTCAGACACTCTTTTCTCGGTGAGACTGGGCATCGGGAGATAACAGTGTCACAAACGGGCAGATGCTTTATCCCGGAGCTCGTGATGGTGTGCACAAACCAGCGTTTTTTCCGTGCAATAATTATGGTGTTAAGAGGCATTTGTGTTGTGCGCTCTCTTTCAGCTTGCACCATGTTTGGTTCCTGTTATGCAAATACCGCTTTAAACTTAGAAATGCCAATTTGCATTAATATTTTGGTTTCATATAGCTAGCTATTGCATTGCAAAAACAAGTGCATTTTAATGAGCATTTGGCAGAATGTTAAAAAAAGATATGGTACTCATTAAATTCTATTCTATGAAATGCAGTAGGTTGTTGCCAAAAATCATTAGGATAAAATATAATGCAAGTTAAGGCCACAAGCATAGCCCTCATCAAAGAGTGCTGCGGCACTATGGAGCTGCAAAGCCGTGGCGTTGTTCACTGCGTCGTGCAAACTTCTCTCCCGCACTGCGAAACAGGAATACCGTGAACTTTCAGCGTCTCTGAAAGCTTCTTGCCTGTCCCTGGGCCATCGCTCAGCGTTTCCATGTCCAACCTTCCTGCTCTAAGCAAGCTCACGTTGGCGCCTGTTTGGTTCCTTTAATTCATCTGATCCTGCAGAGTTCTAAAAGACATAAACACTAAATTGAAAAACAGTATTTCATTCCCTAATGCATTTCAGAGCCTAATTTTGCAGCCGACTTTTCATTAGGCGTAGGTTTCCTTTGGCATCCTTGAGGCAGCGTCATGCATGAATCAAGGGCTTGGTCACGTCCGGGAGGGACCGCAGCATCCCTGCAGCTCAGCGGAGCTGCTGGGGAGACTCTTCTGGTCGGAGGGAACCTTTCTGTCGAGTTTTCCGGAGTTCCTCACAATTAAGTATGCCTCTGTGTGGGTGCAGGTGTGTCCCTGCTGCTGCCGGCCGGTGCGGGTCTGGCTCTCCCTCTTCCCGGCGCACCCTGCCAAGCACCGGCAGCTCTCGGGATCTTCTGCGCCCCCCCAGTCTCCCATTCCTGGACTACCTCTGCCCGGCAGCCAGCTTCACCCCGCGGAAGAAGGAATGCGGGCTGGGAAAGCTCGCCCTCCTCCGACACTTTTTTTTTCTCTTTAAGAATTTTTTTTGGCCTATTAATATTGGAAATGCTTCCAAGGCCGATAGTCGAGAAGCTGCTTTTCTGTCAGCTGGCTGCAGGAGGGCTAGGACAGGGTTAAAGGAATTCTTTTCTTCATTACTCAGAAGTGATATAGACTTTTCTTTGACTAATGTAGCTTAATTAGCGGTCAATTAAAACTGAACATTGTTGAATTGAAGTTCTTTGATCAAAATCCTTGGCATGGTCTCCCTTTCTTTAACTAACCACCATCTTGAATTCATTTGGAATCAGTAGTGTAAACAAGTTTAAAACTGGTTCTTTTATAAGAAGTCAGCAGGCTTGTATAGCTGTGGTTTCTTTCTTTTCCTTTTTTTTTTTTTTTTAACTTCTGTAGGCGGCAATTCAAAGCGGTGTTAAATGAAAACAGTGCTACACCCTGAAAAGTGCATTTAAAAAAAAAAAAAGTTGCATTAATTAATCAGGATTCAGTGGTTCCTCCTTGTTCCATTTCTTGTCATAATCTGTATTTTCTCTCTGGTGAATAATTTCATTATTATCTGAAGTATATCTTGTTTCATAATTGGGCAGCAGTTGTTCAGAGGGTGTTCGGGGACTCCAGAGTCGACAGGCAAGCGAAAACAGAGTTGGCAGAGAGCGGAACGTGTTGTAGAACCCGTGCAGGGCCGTAGGTTTAATTAGAGAGGTGCAACTTCAACTTCTGGTGACTTGAAAAGAAAAGGCTTGACGCATCGTAGTACCTTTTGCTTGAGGTGTTATTTTGAGAATGACATCTTAGAAGGTTTCTGGTAAGTGAACGCTGCGCTCAGGAAGGGCACAGTTCAGGTGGTGGTCACAACGTGTCCTCTAAAAACATTTCGGGTTGCATTTTTATTGTTTACCTGAGAGTTCAGTCTTTTCAGCAGTAAGCTGGAACCAAAGATAAAGGTGAAAATGCTCAGTCGTTGCTAAAAGCTTTCTGAAAAGTCATTGTTAAATGCCCAGCTTTGTTTAAAGCTAAATGGAGCTAGAACACGACTGTCAGTGCTGACAGGGAATAAAGTGCATTTTAAAACGATGTTGAGGTTTCAGTCAGTGGAGTTCTCTCTATAATACAGATGGGGCAGGCCAAGATTTTCAAAATATATGTATTTCTCATTAGCTTTCCTTTAAATGCGCTTACTGAAACTACAGTACTCATATTTTCTGTAGTACCTTATTAATATTATTTAGCGGCTAAACTCTGAAGCAGAACTATGTTTTGGGGGTTTGTTTGGTGGTTTTTTTTTGTTTTCTTCTCTTTTCTGTTTGAAGTTTTTCAGTTGCTGGGTTGGGTTTGCTGTTGGTGTCCTCGCTGGTTCCATCCACGTGCCCCGGGCTGTCCGAGTCCCCTGGCGCCCGGCGGTTTGAATCGCAGCCCCCGATTTTGGTGCGTTGGAGTATGTGACACTATTCACGCTTGTAAGACGGGGTTCTGCGGGCCGTGCCTGGGCTGTTTTGTGTGCCTAATTTGTGTGCACAATTACGGTGATTGCATAGCCCGGCTGCGTACAAAGGATTGCAGAGCTGCGGCGCGGCGGAGTCGCGGGCGCAAGTGCTTCATTTACATGCAGTCATGGTAATGGGGAAAACACAACTCGGAGCGTGTTTGAAAATCAGACCCCGAGAGTACCCTTCATTCAGAGTGCTTTTTAAACACTAGCAAACTAAACTTCTCCAATACAGCTGTGTGCAGCTCGGGCTGGGAACCGGTGGAGCTTTACAGCAGTATTAATTTTTATTTTTTTTTTTCTTTCCGCTTTGAATCCACCCATCTTCACATGACCGAGTTTGAGTTTGAGTCAGACTCATCCGAGCCCAAATCTGCGTGTCAACCTCCTGAATTTCCCATGTTCACATTTAAACCGGGCAGATTCACACGGTCCCGACGCTCTCGATATTAGTCAAGTTTGCTCAAAGCCGCTCCCCGTCCCCAGCACGAGGTGCGCCGTGTAGGCAAGTGCTGCCCGGGCAGCAGCGAGCTCGCAGGCTGCTCTCCCAGCGCGATCCATCCCCAAGAAACCGAGGTTCAAGGGCTTTGGAGTTCCCATGCTAAGTTTATTCCAGCCTAGTACGGCCGCGGGGACGCGGGCAGAGCGAAGGTGGCGTAGCCCGGTCGGGTCCTCGCTTGCAGCTGAGCGGGAGCTGGCCTCCAAAACATCCCCTTCCCACCCCACTTAATGCATTTACCGCGTCTTTTCGGTCAAAATATTTTATAACGTAGATCTCCCGCTGGAAAATCACAATGAAGAAGTTTCAACAAATGACTTGCATATTTCGTAACCGCTTCTGCCTTGCTCTGGGCTTTAATTGTAGGAGGGACGAGGAGGAAATTGCTCTGCGGTGATGACATGAACAGATTTCTTTCTTTCTTTGAATGATGGCATTTTCAACTTTTAATCCCTTTCATCAGAAACTGCGTGAAAATCATAGTCCTAAACAATAATTAAAATAAAATTTCCATCTCTTGACAGAGAGAGAAATTGTTTATAGTAAATGTGCCTTTCAGCCTTCCCTCATGCCTTCTCCCAAAAGGGCTGATTAGGATGTAATAATTGGGGATGATAGCAGGAGGAAGACGACAATTCCATTTAATTAAAGATAATTTATTTTACTTTAACTTGGTGATGTCCCACATGAATAAGAGTAGATTTAGCAGATAGATTTATTAATGGGTACTGACATCTCTGCTGACATAAAAAGCAAACATTTTCTTTCCTCATTGTTTTTATTGTGTCTCGGCACCTGAAAC
This sequence comes from Burhinus bistriatus, assembly GCA_013397275.1. Taxonomy (NCBI): domain Eukaryota; kingdom Metazoa; phylum Chordata; class Aves; order Charadriiformes; family Burhinidae; genus Burhinus; species Burhinus bistriatus. Next base: position 112,493 of record VYXH01012392.1, on the reverse strand, counting down.
CGCTGTCCCCCCCTTCCAGCCGCTCCCGGGGATGAAGCCATTTCCGCGGAGGGCACAGCTCGTCCTTCGTTACCCAGGCAGGTCTGAGGCGCTGGGTTCGGATCAGGACCCACCTCTCCCGAAAAAATCAAACCGCTGGAAGGCAGAATCTGGTATGGGCTCCTTTCTGCTCCTCACTGAAACCTTCATTTCCCTTGGAGCTGGTTGAGCATCCAGTTGTCCCGGAGTTCCCTGGTTCGCACAGAGCACTGGGTGAAATCCCGGCTTCTGGGGGGTGTGCAGGCGGTGCACCCGCCTCTCTGGAGAGAGAGTGTAGATGCGGGGCTGAGGGACATAGTTCAGTGGTGGACTTGGCAGTACTAGGCTTAGGGTTGGACTCGATGATCTTAAAGGTCTTTTCCAACCTAAATGATTCTGTTCTGTGATCCTCTGCCAGCACAGGGATGGGCTGGAGCTGGGGCGCAGGGCGCCTGACGGCAGGCTTGGTGTCCTAGCCGGAGTAGAGGAGTTCATAGCCGATTTCCTGGGGATGCTGCATTAGCCTCCCTCCTAAATGGCGGTATTTCCATCCCTGGTACTCTTGGTTTCTTTTGGGTTGTCCCAGTCCCTCCCAGTGTGCCCAGCTCAGCCTGTGCCCACTTTGGTCCCCTCTTTCCCCGCGATCAGCTCTGCCGATTGATACCCACCATGAGGGTTCATCACTGGGTCTACAGCCCAGCGCCGGCAGGAGTTTGTGTCAGGGCTTTAGGCAAACAGATAAGGTCTGATTAATGATTGTATATGCTTTAAATTGTTTGATCCCACTGTGCTAGGTAGATAATGACCAGAAGCACTGGAAGATTGCAAAATTAAGGCTCTTTTCTTGCGGAGAGATTTGAGAGGAAAATATGGGCAGACATCTGATACATTCACTGTCTCTGCATGTATTTGTAAACAGCATAGAAAATTTAAAAAAAAAAAAAAAAAACAAACCAAAAACAACACAAAATGGTTCCCAATGAACGCAGTGGAGAAAAGGAAGTTAGAAAGCAGATCGCGAAAGAAGGAAAATGCATGAAGTAGTCCTTTTCCTTTTCTCTGTCTCTTCTGGGAATTCCTTTACTAAAAAAAAAAAAAAAGGCCAAAAATGCTTAAAAACATGCTATCGTACATGAAATGTGGATTAGAATTCACGTATGGAAACTGCCTCTGGAACTCGGCCAAGTGGCACCTTTGTTCTTTTCATCATCACTTTTATTTCTATTTTCCCACTCTTTTTCCTCTGCTCCCTCTTTATTGCTTTTTGGAGGTCTGGTTCTGCCTTGTTGAGCGTCTGCAACCACTGAAATCCTGGTAACTGCAGGATGTCGGCTTAATTTTTTAATTTTGTCCCATCTCTTCGGTCACACTCCTGGTTCTTTGTCCTTTCTTCCTGCCCACTCCCTCTTGACTTTGTTCTCTTGCTTTTCCTCCTGGATGTGCTTCCTGCTCCTCTCCATTGCCCTCTGCATCCTCGGGGTCCTTCCCTGAGCCCCGCTGCAGCGAGGCCGATCTAGCCAGTGTCACCGTGAGGGTTGCGTGTTGGTCCCACCCAAATTGGGTAAGTTAGCTAACTCTTTCTCCCCACTCTTGAGTCGCCAGCTCCTCATCAGCTTTCATTGTGTCAGCATCTCCAAAATCTATAATTTTCTCATTTTTCCACATCCTCTGTTGCATCTTCTGTGCTGGCGTGTCTTTCCATCCCTTCACCCGTGCATTCTCAGAATGCCAGCAGGGCTGGTGACGGCAGGCTCGTGTCTTGGAGGAACGTGACCAGAGTTGTGCTCAAGCCTGTAGGACAGGTCTCCGCTTCTCAAAGCCTCCCCTGCTCCCATCCCCATGACCCGCCGGAGGCTGTTCTCCCTGTGCTCACATCCCTGCGACCTGGTGGCTTTTAAAAAGGAAAGAAAGAAAAAACCCCGGATGGCAAAGCCATGCCAGCTCATGACACTCGGCTGCGCCAAAGGTTTTGTGTCTGATGCTGCTCTCTGATTCTGCCCATGTTGGCAGGTCTCGCGGCTGGTGGTGCCTAGGATCCTGGGCATCTCCCTTTGCTTTGTCCCTTCTGTAATATACTCTTAAAAACATTCAGGTCTTCCTGCTGTGTCCATCGCTACGGCCCATTCCTACTTAGTTATTAAATTTCCCTCTCTCTAGATTTCTCTCTTACTCTTCTCCTCTTTCTGCCATAGGTGGCCATCTCCCGGTCTCTCCTTAGCCACTCTGGTGTTCTCCTTTTCGTGCTCCTCTCGCTCTTCCGCCCCTTTCCCTAACGTCTATTGGAAGCAGTTGTGTTTTGGCAGGACCATTGGGTGAGCTCTGCCGTCTGGTTGTGCGGGATCCCAGAAGAGCGATGCCATGTTAGAGCAGAATTCACCTGCGGGTCCCGACCCGGCTGGGGGTGGTGGCGTTTGCTCTTGCGCTGCTTTGGCGATGATCCGGGATAAGGGCAAACGGCAGAAAGAAATCAGAGTCTGAATAGAGAATCTCCAGGTCTATTTATGTTATTGTTGCCTTTTCAGAGTGTGTATTACTGCGCAGGGATGACATAATGTTGTAATTTTTTTTCTCTAATTTAGTTGACCCCTTTTTAACTTTGGGCGTTCACGAGACGCAGTATTCAGCAGGCCCATCTGGAAGACATTTTAACTGAACAGGATCTGCGGGCTTAAAGGATCATATAGGGTGGGATAAGGAAAAAAAGTCAGGCAGCTAATGTTCAGGATATGCGGAGCGTGGGGCAGCTCGTTGTGCGAGCAGTGGTTCCTGGTGGGAGCGGAACAACCAGTGCGCAGCAAATAGGTGGTTTGGTCCAGATTTCAGCGTTTCACCTCAAAACGAGCTGTGGTTTGTAAAGCTGGCACTTTGTAGTGGCTTTTTGAGTCGACGTCAGTCTTTGCAAGTTCCTCCTCGATGGCATTTGTGAGTGAGAGGAAAGTCGGGACCCGGCGGTGCCCATACCACAGCGGGAGGGAACCGGGACGTTCTGCCCAGACCCGCGCTGGCAGGATGTGGTGGGGGAGCACATCCAGACCCACACCCCGCGTGCAGACGTGCATGGAGAGGTGTGAGGGCACAGTCTGTGAGGCTCATGCGGATTTTTTTAACAAATGCGAGCAGCAGGAGAGGAGATGGTCAGGGGGCTAAACCTGCTGCAAAGCCTGCAGCCCGGAGTTGGGCAACGTGCACTTGTGGCCAAGAAGGCCAGTGGTCTCCTGGGGTGTACTAAGAAGAGCATGGTCGGCAGGTCAAGGGAGGTCATCCTCCCCCTCTACTCTGCCCTGGTCAGGCCACAGCTGGAGCACTGTGACCAGTTCTGGGCTCCCCAGTTCAAGGAAGACAAGGAACTGCTGGAGGGAGTCCAGTGGAGGGCTACAAAGATGATCACGGGACTGGAGCATCTCTCTAGTGAGGGACCTGGGGCTGTTCAGCCTGGAGAAGAGCAGACTGAGAGGGGATCTCATCAACGCTCATCAATATCTACAGGGCGGTTGGCGAGAGGATGGGGCCAGACTCTTCTCAGTGGTGCCCAGAGACAGGACAAGGGGCAATGGGCACAAAGTGGGACATGGGAAATTCTGTCTGAACACGAGGAGGAACTTCTTGACTCTGAGGGTGGCAGAGCACTGGCACAGGCTGCCCAGAGAGGTGGTGGAGTCTCCTTCTCTGGAGACATTCCAAACCTGCCTGGATGTGATCCTGTGCAACCTGCTCTGGGTGACCCTGCTGTTGGACTGGATGACCTTCAGCGGTCCCTTCCCACCCCTGCCAGTCTGTGGTTCTGTTTCCGGTGCACGACGCGGTGCGTGCTGGAGAGCCGTGTGGCGCCAATTAGACGTGGCACGAGGTGCGCTGCAAAGGCCGTGGGAGAGGGTGTGTATGTGTGCGTGTGACCGGTCTCACACCTGCGCTGGCGCTCTTTCCGCGGCGCTGACCCCCCCCTTGCCGTGACCCCCGCGGGCCCTGCCGTGCAGGTGCTTACCCCGGCTCCGTACACTTGTTTTTCATGGTGCACCGTGCACTTAACGGCTCAGCGGGACCTGCAATTTCATACCTCTCACGGGGCCGGGGGGTGGTTTGCATGTGCTTCTCTGTGTCGGGGCTCATATGGTCTCAATTACCATTTGATGGCAACGCCAGGCCCGAGGCCCTTCGCGTGTTTGTCCTGTGAGAAAGATCTGGAAGAGCCGACATCTGGTTTTGATTGCTGCAATTGCAGGTTGATAGAATAAACGCAGGGTGAGGTGGGTGGGTTTTCCTTCCGGCCCCTTCCAGGCCGGGCTGGTAATGTGCTTCACTGGCGGGGCTGCGCTTTTCATCAGCCCCCGCGCCCGCTCCTCTTCCTCTCCCCCCCGTGCGCCCGCAGCAACATGTGGCCGAAATTAGGGACCTGCGGTTTGAAAAGTGCCCTTCTGCTGGAAACCTGGAACAGGTCAGCCCATGGAAAGGGACGGGGGTGGGGGGCTGCTCCTCGCGCATGTTAAAGTACAGAAATTTTTACATATTTATTTTTTAACTAAAAGCTGGGGAAATTCATCCCTAGCCTGGCAGAGCAGTCACTGGTCTGATGGCAGAGCTGGGAGGAGCAAGGACAGCAGCTGAGTGCGTTCCTCAAGTAGTTGTAAAGGAAGGAATAGTGATTTTATTTAATCATTTTTTAAAAAAATATTTAATTTTTTTAGTGTTGCTGGTGAGAGCATTTCCCTCTGTGTGCTCTGGCTGGGGTCCCTGCTGCTGCCCGGGGCTGTGCCGTCCTCAGCACACACCCGACTGCCGGGGTCTCGCATCCAGCCTGGTGCAGCTGCGCGTTCCCGGGCTGCGGAGGCACGGAGCCGCCTGCCTTGGGTGAACCGGGTTGGGACCGAGGAAGTTGTAATGCCGAGAGCGCAAATGGCAGCGGTCGGCCCATGGTTCGCGTGTGTTCACTCCAGTTAGCAGAAGGCACCGGGTCCCACCGAGGCGGCGGTGGGTGGGAAGGGGCAGCATGGCGTGGGCGGTGCAGCAGCTCGCAGGCGCCTGCAGCGAGAGCGCTGGCTGTGCCGTCAGGTACCCGCTTAAAAGAGTTTCCCCCTCTGTGCGAGGCTGACGTCTGCTAATGCGGAGCAGCTTGTTCCAGCGAGGAGGTTTATTCCTCCTGACAGCTCCGATAGCCGGTGTGCTTTGCCATTTGGTAATGCACTTACAATTTAATAAATGTTCTCTTTGAGATCTTAATTTTAAAGGAGTTTCACCGTGTATTTTAAAGCCTCTGGACTGCTGATTGATGGGTTTATTCTCTTCACAAATGTTTCCTTGTAGCAGGTACCTATTCAAGTGGGTTGCTCAGTATATGGAAATACGCTCTTCTCAATCACGATTGTGTTTTGCAGCCTGTGCTTTACGTTCATGCCATGCGTGCCAGGTAATAGATTTTTCCCAATTTCACCTTGATGGGAAGGCCGGGCTTGCTGGGCGCCATTGTGCCGACGCAGCCGTTGCGCTGGAGCGATGCCCTCCCGTCCAGCCTGCCTCGCGCAGAGCATCTCGAGCAGGAAAATGGAGACGCGCTTCAATTTGAAGGGAAGTTTGAAATCTTCTGGCAACGGTACAGCCAGTGCCTGAGAGCAGAGGAGGAGGCGGAGGGAGTTGAAGAGAAGAGCCAGGATGGAAGGGGAAAAGCCAATCTCTCACATCTCCTTGCTCGGGCTGGGTCTGCCAGCCCCTGCAGCCAGCTGCCCCCAGCCAGCCTGATGGAGAGACCACAGCGGGTCGGGGAGGTGGCCAGCCCCGCAGAGCCTCCGTGCTGGAGGCATCTCCCAGTACTTGGCAAGCAAAGACCTCCCCACCGGCGATGTCTGCGAGGGGCGGCCGCATCCCTGACCTGTCTCACTGGGGTTTCTCACCCGCAGCCCCTGCCGGCACCAACCAGCACACCTCCGGTTCACTCAGTAGCTAGTACGACTTGTTCATAGGTGTTTTCAAGGCCGTTTATCCTTTACTTGGTGGACCCTGGATCCTCAAGGCTTGAGCACGGCACCATGGGCAGGGAGCAGGCATGCGGTCCATCCAGCCCATGAGCAGCCAGGGATGCTCGGCTCAGCTCGGCTCGGCTGCCGCATCGGCAGCTTTGCCAACTGAGTCTCTTGAATGCTGAAAAATGAAAGATGTTGGAAACGTGTTCCCAGGACAGTGAGCTTTCCGGAAGAATTGAAGAAGATAAGGTGTTTGGAACTTGCAGGCAGGCTCCCAGAAATGGCAACAATGTGATAATTTTTTCATCATGTCATATTACAGAATGGCATGTTTTTCCCAGATCATTATTCATCATCTCTTCAAACCTCCCAGCGTGAGTCAGGCTGATTTTCTAAATTCAGGCTGTCTTTTAAGAATATTAACATCTTTAAATCTATAACATATTTTCTGTCAAGTCAGAAAGTCGCTTGTACACATCTGCAGTTTACTCTCTTTTGCCTTTTTGTAGGCAGCGTATTACCATTTTTACCAGTGACGTAAATTTAACCCGTTTTACTTTCACTATTCTGGACCAAGTTACTGGGTTGCTTTCTTTATCAACACTTACTCATGATAATTTATGTCTCTCTTTAAATGGGGTTATCAGTGCAATTCCTTCTTTGTAAAATTATCTGGCAAATGTTTATGGACAGATTATTAATGTGATTAAAGAATACATTTCTTGCTTTTTTAAACATGGCTTTGTGGAAGAATGACAAGAAGACAGAGGCCAGGCAGAATGTTGCTCATCCAGTTAACCGCCTCCTGGGCTCTCCTTGTTGCCTGTTGAAAATACTGTGGTCCTGATAATACAGAGGGAAACAAATCTGGAGACTTCTGCACATTTTAACAAGAGAGGAATTTCCATCCGTGCTCTTAGCTGATGTGATAACATGAGAATCCCACTGTGATGAAAAACTGAAAATAGTATTTATGTTGAACGAGTGACACTTCTTCAGGAAATACACTATTTTTTTAAAAAGCTACCTTATATCTCCTCAAATTCTTCCTATGACTGAGCCTGTCACAGCAAAATGAGTTAATTTGCTTCAGCCCAGTGGCTTTCACTGTGTGAAAATTCAGCTGTAAAACCAACAGCAGAATAAATCAAGTGTCTGTCTTCCGCGAGGAAGAGTTACGCCCAGTTACATGACACTTTGTAAGCTGGCATTTATTTTGGCTATTTTTCCCGTCACTCCGTGCCCGCCAGCCTCCGTCCGCCCTCCCCTGCTCCCCCTGATGCTTCGCTTTCCTTCCCTGCTCCACCTCCCAGCTGAGCTGCGCGCCCAGGAGAGCCGGGCTGGCGCGTGCCAAAGCCTTCCTTCAGCAGCTTTACACAACTGCGAAGAAACTTAAAGCAAAATCCCCGGAGTCGTGTGACCCGGACGGAGTTGCCACCTTGTCCTGGCGCGTCCCCTGTTGCTGCAGGCAGGTGAGAGCCGGAGGCAGCGCCCTGCCTCTGCGTGGGCAGCCCCAGCCACGCCGTGGCTTCAGCCCCCGCCAGGGGTTTGTGTGAATTCGTTGGAGTGCTGGCCGTCCCGGTTTTGGTTATTCCTGAAGCGCGTTCCTCTCCAGCCCCGTCAGCGTGGCGGGCAGCGCTGGCACAGGGGCAGTGTCGGCTCAGGCACCCGCCTTGGAGACTCTGACCCCGCAGCTTAACGGTTGGGTTTGACAACGAGCAGCAAAGCGAAGCAAACTCATAAATTAGGGAATAAGCCAGCGAGAGGCGTAAAATCCATACTCATTTTCTTTACAGCGCGTACGGGGAGCTGTTAGACCTTTATAACCCACGCGCTGCAGGTATGGCAGAAAGCTGAGGTGCAAAGCCAAATTTCCGTCGGCGGGAGGGAGCCCTTTCCGGGCATAATTTTGGTTGAGCTGGAGGCACGTCTGAGGCTGGATGGCTGCAGGAATACAGGAAAAACCAGGCTTTGGGTTGAGATGAATGTATGTCGTGAGCAGGAGGGCTGGGCTGTGCGGGGAGAGGTGGCCGAGAGGGGACCGTCCCTGTCCCGGGGCAGGGGGGGAGCGGTGCTGGTCACCTCTGAAACAGCAGGAGTGATCACAGGGGACATGGGAGGGGGTTTCTTCCTCTCTTCCCAGGCCAGGGCCCATCTCATTTTTCCCCACTTCTACCGTGTGGTAGTTGGGATGCGCTGGAATTGTTGCCTCACTGATGAGGTCATCTGCTAGGTGTTCACCTATCCCTGGGGAGAGCTCTCTGGCAGCCAGAGCGCTCTGTGGGACACCAGTCCAGTGAGCTGTAACCGCGTCTGACCTTCTCACTGCACAAGTTAAAAACCCTCGTTGGGACTGATTTTCCTCTGAAATGTGCGATGAGCTTTTCTGTGAGCCTGGTAACCTCGAGCGCAACAACTGGGGGACAACTGGGGTCTACTGGGAGCCAGACGTGGTCACCCCTGGGTAGAGGGCAATTGGTCTCACTAGTCGGTGGTGTGGGCAGCCCCGTGTCCAGCCAGGGCGGGGATGGGTGGTGCTGGAGGGGTGGGGTGGGCGCCGCCCTCCCAGGAGACTCTCCCCGCTCTGTGGACACAGCCCAGAGAGAACCCCCCGTGCCAGGCAGCGGCGTGTGCCGAGTGAAGGGCCCCGAGTTGTTCGCCATATCACGATATAGCAGAATGGAGAATTTGCTGTCCGTTGAACACGGCGGCGCAGTGGAGCTGTTCTTCAGAGGCTCCCGTCACGCCTCCGTACGTTGCCCCAGAGCAGTGCCATCGCTCTGCCATCGGCGTGCACGCCGCTTCGTTTGGAAGTGCAAGAAGTGCCCGACGCATGTTTTATTCAAGCGCCGGCACAGCCAGCACGCTGCTTTGGATGACCATGCTGCTTTCCAACCTGTGTGCTCCTTTGTTCTCGGTCGGGGCACTGGGTATGTTCAAGCACCTTTTCTTTCCCTACCCGCCCGTCTTTAATCTTTCAGCATTCAATCTGGCATTCAGATTTCCTGTCTGGAAACCTCTGCCATTTCTGTAGGGTTGTTCTCTGATAACTGCAGAACTTGTACGAAGCATTTTTGCAGCCGGTGCGGGAGCAGCCATGGGGAGGGCAGGGTTGGGAAAGGGGTGTTTGGGAGGGGGGGTGTCCCCGTACCCTCCTGCTGACCAGAGTGCGGGGGCTTGGGCTGACTGATGCCTCCCACAGCTCTTCTTCATCCCATCTCTCAGGGTTTTCAAAAACCCTCTTGCCCGTGTCCCCGACCTCCCCTCCCTTAGCTGAATCACAGCATTCCTCTTTGCAAGCGCAGAGGGTCTGAGGTCAACAGGGACTTTCCCCGCAGCCCCAGGTTGAAACCATCCCAGCTTTGGGCTGTCAGAGCTGGTGCCTCCCCTGACCGATGGGTGCAGGGACCGTTCTGGGGTGGTGGGACCCCCCAGTCCCTCGCTGTCATGGTGGAGGCTGGGACGGCGGTGCCCAGCGAGAGCATGTGGCAGCTCTGCTCCAAAGTCACAGCCCGGCACGGCACTGCACGCCCCAGGGCTGGGTGCCCCTGCCTGGCCAAGTCCAGCCCTGCCTGCCCTTCTGCAGGCAGGCAGCGGGGTTTGGCTCTTGCTGGTTAAGCATTTCACAGAATCACAAACTGGCAGGGGTGGGAAGGGACCTCTGAAGATCGTCCAGTCCAACCCCCTGCCAGAGCAGGGTCACCCAGAGCAGGTTGCACAGGATCACATCCAGGCAGGTTTGGAATGTCTCCAGAGAAGGAGACTCCACCATCTCTCTGGGCAGCCTGTGCCAGTGCTCTGCCACCCTCAGAGTCAAGAAGTTCCTCCTCATGTTCAGATGGAACTTCCTATGGTCAAGTTTGTGCCCGTTGCCCCTTGTCCTGTCTCTGGGCACCACTGAGAAGAGTCTGGCCCCATCCTCTCGCCACCCACCCTGTAGATATTGATGAGCATTGATGAGATCCCCTCTCAGTCTGCTCTTCTCCAGGCTGAACAGCCCCAGGTCCCTCAGCCTTTCCTCACTAGAGAGATGCTCCAGTCCCTGATCATCTTTGTAGCCCTCCACTGGACTCCTTCCAGCAGTTCCTTGTCTTCCTTGAACTGGGGAGCCCAGAACTGGTCACAGTGCTCCAGCTGTGGCCTCACCAGGGCAGAGTAGAAGGGGAGGATGACCTCCCTTGACCTGCCGACCATGCTCTTCTTAGTACACCCCAGGAGATCACTGGCCTTCTTGGCCACAAGGGTACATTGCTGGCTCATGGTCATCCTGTTGTCCACCAGGACTCCCAGGTCCCTTTCCACTGAGCTGCTTTCCAGCAGGTCACTCCCTAACCTGTACTGGTGCGTGGGGTTATTCCTCCCCAAGTGCAGGACCCTATACGTGCCCTTTTTACCTTTAATCCAGTTACGCACTGCCACACGAGTACAAGGTTGCCTCTCCTGATACCAGAGCGATGGCAGTGATGGCATCCCACCCGGTGCCTCCCGCTCAGCTGGTGGCTTCGCGGTGGGGTGCTGTGGCCAGTTGGGTGCAGAGCTGTGTTGCCTCTTGTTTTACCCGTCCAAATGGTCTCCAGGCTTCCCTGGGGCTGCTGTGGCACCCCAGGCGGTGGGACAGTTCTCCTGACCACCCCAAACCCTCCTTGGCCTCGACGGAGGCGCAAGGCGCTGTATTAGAAAAAAAAGACTTTTGCTGTGATCTGTAACGTTGGCCTTGTGCTGGACGCGGAGCTGCTGCTGGCCCTGCCTGGGCAGGTGGTGGTGAGGCTGAGGAAGCCCGAGGGCTGCAGAGCCGCTGCCCGGCCCCGTCTCACGGGCCCCATTCCTCGCTCTGGCTCTGGAGCCCCGAGGCGTGCGGAGGAGTTACCCCACATCCCGCAGCCCTCCGGAGGCCTTTTGCTCCCTGGCTTTTGGGTTTGGGTGGGTTTTGCTTTTTTCCCTTTGTGCCCCCTGCCCTGGCCGGGGGCTGCCGGCGGAGGAAGGCCGGGCTGTCCTCAACCCACCAGCCGCCCGGCTTGGCCGGGGGATTTCTCTTCCCTTTCACTGTGACCCGCGAATGTCGGAGCGGGCGCTCTGCCAATTTTGTGATCCGCTGCCTGCTTCAAAATGGAGGCAGGAAGGTATCCATTTTCATCAAGGAGATGACAGTGCTTCAGTCTTCCTGACCATCTGGAGAGAGGCACCTCCAGCGCGGAAACAAAGCGCCGAGGAATAGCGAGAGCGTAGAGGCGGAGGGAATAAACGGCACCGTAAATCATGAATTACCTGATCAGCCTGGTTTTGGGGGGGATTTTTTTGGTCTTGTTTTGGTTTTGAATGCTGTCCTGGTTGAACTAAACTAAAGCAAGAAATACAACAGATATTTTCTGCAAGGCAAGTTGCAGAAAGCTCTGGTGTATTAGTAAACAAATGTAAGTAAATTAGCGTTTTGGCACACGTACCAAGTTTATTGCACAGACAAATATAATAAGTCCTTAGAAAGGAGGAGTTTTTCCCCTGATGTGTACACAGGCTGTGTTGGTGGTCTTGTGTAGATCCAGGTTTTTAATAGTCCTTTCAAGCTTCTCTGGAAAGAGCTTGATCCATGGGAATTTAATATCCCAAGATATGTTTGTAATTTCCAGTGTTCTTGATAATGCTGTTTTTCTAAATTTCTTTTCTTTTTTTTTTTTTTTTTCCCTTCAGTTTGGGAAATAAAGTTTTTGACTTCCTTGCAGTGCTTTCAGTTTTGTTCTTAAGCGGGTAAAGTCTGTATGCTTTCATAAGAGAAAATCAGCATTGTTTCAAGTTCCTGTTTATTTTAAGCTCGGTAATGCTCTAGGAAGAACATATGTACATCTGTTTGTTCATTTTATTTACAGAAATAGATAGTTTGACAAATACCTTGCAAATACCCTTGTTTAAAGCTGGAAAATGTCAGGCTGGAGTTTCTTTCGAAGCTTAAAATTTATTTTCCAGTCACACATATACTGAGGTTTTTGTGTTCTGCGAGAAGAATTATGTGGTGTTCTGAACTGATTTATACTGAGCAAGGTAAAAACTCAATATTTCTTTCCTGCTTCCTGCTAAAGGCATACTAAATTAGTCTTTTTTCCTTAGGTTTATGCCCCGTCAGCAAGCACTGCCGACTACAATAGGGATTCACCAGGTTATCCATCCTCAAAACCAGCAGCCAGCACTTTTCCTAGCTCCTTCTTCATGCAAGGTAAGAAGCTGCTTTCAAAAGGAAATCTTATTTTGCATACACTTTCTGTGTTTGTATTTTGGTTTATGTGTAGTCGAGACACGCTGGAATATCATCCGGTGGTCTGTAACATTACCATTAAAATGAAGACCTGTACGTCTTTGTTTGACCACTGTGCCTCTGAACATCTTGTTTTGATCCCGCAGTGAAGCAGCAGCCTGAATAACTTGCCAGCCTCTTATCATCTGAGGTTCTGGAAGCAGTTTTTTCCAGCATGTGCGTGTGCACGTACATTATGCATATACTTAACGCACCCAAATTTGTGCGTGTACTTTGTGCGTTGTTGTTTTATGATAATGAGAAGGATTTTGGCCTATGTAAAGTAAACAGTGCTACAAGTATGTCTGTTTGCATGCATACGGAATTAGAGCAACCTTTTCATAACGAAGCTGTTTCGCTCATTTGAGGATGGGTTAATAGTTTTCATGTCTTTGCTGCTACTATGTTGTATTTCTTGCAATGATTACGTGTCAGTACAGTGAAATTTGATATAACTTAGTAAATAAAATTCCTAGAGTTTCAAAAGATCCACACACAATCAGGTTACTCATCTTTTGCCACATTTAGGGCAAAATAATTCGCTTTTAAGCACTTCTACATATGCTCTGCTTTAGGCTAAGTAAAGGGTAAGTAAATGTGTGTAATTCAGCAGGACTGCTAGGCTGAAGTATTTGCAGGCAAAGAATTGGATTTTATTGTATATACATGTACACTTTCCAGTTTCCACCCTTGGGAAAAAAAAAAACCCAACCAACAACCCATTTTGTGTCCCCACCACCTGAAGGTCATGGGCGCTGCTCGGTGTCCCCAGGGATGGCTCAGCTCCCTGTCTCAGGGTGACCATCTCCAGCGGAGCTTTGCCATGTCTCCGGCTCTTCATCCGAGGGTGCTCGTGCCTGGGTTTCCGCTGGGCAGGCGCCGCAGGAGGACGAGCTGGCTGCCTGCAAAGGAGCAGCAGCAGGCAGGACCGGCAGGGCTGCAGGCAGGAAGGACCACTGGACCCTCCTGCCCCGCGTCTGGGGCTGGAGTGCTGCAAGGAGGGGTTCTGCTGGTCCTCCACCGGCTCCGGTGCGCCCTGGTGGGAGGGAAGAGGACATCGTTCGAAGCACCGAGCCCTTTGGTCACCTCCTGAGTGGGAGATCTGCATCTGCACCATTTCTTGAGTGGTGGTGGGAAGTGTGGACCATGACTGAGAAGGAAATGATGCTCTTGGCTTAATGCATGAATAAATGCTGCCCAAAGAGCGACCTGCTATGAAACTCCTATGGAGTTATAAAGCTGGGGATTAATAGGGTTCTAATTATATCAAATATTTACCCTTTGTAGTGCTTAGCCGTTCTGTGGTTTCAAATGTTATCTTCTCGCAGATTTGTATTGAAGACATAAATCTGAGTTAAATGACTGTTCAAACAGCCATGGGAAGGTGATGCTGGAAGTGCTGCTGCTGCCAGGGTGTTTGAAGTGTATAAATAAGGCAGGGCTGTAGGTGAGACATAATAATTTTTTATTAGACCAACTCCTGTAGTTTGAAAAAACCGACAACTTTTCCAGCCCACGTGCCTGTCTTTCAGGTCTGCTGATCATTATGGAAAGGTTATCTTTTTTTTTTTCCCCCCTCCTTTTTTTTGTTAGCATTTTGTTGGCATTCTTCCAGTAGAAAATACATTCCACTGCATTATTATAATTCCATTTCAACGTGCGTAGTTAAATGCAAAACACACAACCAACTGTTTTACTTGATAAAATTTGGGGAGCCCTTTTTGTACTCCCCAGTGCGCACTGTGCCTCGGCAGCGAACTGGCCTGGAGGATGAGCGCTGTGCTTAGGAGGCGCAGAGACACAAGCCGTGACATCCCGAAAAGGAGAAACCATACAAGTGGTGCTACTCTCTTTTTAAACAAACAAAGAAAAAGCAGCAATGAAACAACTCCTAAAACTTTCTGGATGTGGCAACGCTCAAAGTTCAGGAATTACCTGATCGTTTACCAAGCTGAGGCTTCTCCAAAGCTCGCTAGCCCCTCCTCATTCTGTAGGCTTCAGTGTGTTTTGTTTCAATGTTCATACTTTTGTCTCTGATGAAACTTGTTGTAACGGAGTTTATGCGCTTGGGTTTATGATACCAGAGCAGGAATAAAGCAGCAGGACACTTTAAAGCCAAAGTGACTGTAATGAAGCATTGCAGGATGACACCAGTATTTGCTGTTGCTCAGTTCAGATTCATTTTTATTAAAGTACATGGCCTTATGCTGAAGCGGCGTAGCCCTGTAGCCCCGTTGGGGTTGTTAGGATGGCGTTTGCACAAAGCCGGCGGCCAGCGGTGTTTCCCTCCTGTGTTACAGATGGCCATCACAGCAGCGACCCGTGGAGCTCCTCCAGCGGGATGAACCAGCCCGGCTACGGGGGCATGCTGGGCAACTCTTCTCACATCCCCCAGTCCAGCAGCTACTGCAGCCTGCACCCGCACGACCGCTTGGTAAGGCACGGGCACAGCGGGGTCACGGCGGGGGGCATGGCTCGCGCCGGGCAGTGGTGGGCACATCGCACCCACCCGCCCGCTCATGGCACGGACGCGGCTTCGGTTGGGCCTCTGAAACGTTCTCTGCGCACCCTTGTGTGCTCCCAACTCTGCAAAAACGAGTCTGAGAAATCTCCAAACACTTTGCCGTAGAGCTTTTGTTCGGGGTCCTCTGGGAGCAGGGATGTTCTGAGCTGAAGGGTAGCCCAGGCTGGGAAGCCCCCGGGGTGGAGGAGGCTGCCCCTGCCCGTGGAAGGGTGGTGATGAGGTCCTGCCGCAGCTTCCCCCGTGGGTAGTACCTGTTTCCACGGGAGGTCACCACCCCTGGATGTATCACAGCCTCTCCTAGTGCAACTGGGAAGGGAAAAGAGGAGGAAAACATTGTCGTGCAGACCATTCCTCCAGCCGAGGTTGGAAGAAGAGTGTTGAGCCCATGTTTGTACCCTCTGCTTGTCTGGTGGCCACCAGCCTGGCTATGAGCTGCACCCGCCCCTGCTTTTTGGTGTTTCTCACTTAGAACAGTCGGTGTCCTTTGCTGGTCTGAGTTTATAGATAACTATCTAACATCAATTTTCTGCTTTAAAAAAAGGCAGTTTTTTTAATTTTCTCTGGTACATCCTGATCCCTAGCAGGAGGAAGTTGCTGGGACCGATTCCATCTATTGTATTGGAATAGAATAAAATTGGAATTAAATCTGATCTGAGTACAGCTTAGGGGATGTTCTCCTAATATCAGGGCTGGATTGATTATGTGGAAATAACACTGAGTTCCATCAATTCAGCTTTTTGGTTTTGTTTGTTTTTAAGTAAGAGCTAAAGAAATGAACAGACAGCTACAGTGAAGTAATTTTTCTCAGAATGTGTTAAACATTACAAGTAATGTTTTTCTGTTCTGTTTCCATTCTTGAAGACCGTTAAAAAGGAAGAGTAATGAGGAGTAAGGGAGCAAGGAGGCCATTGCTGTAAAGTCTTGCAGAACCATCTTTTGGGGAATAAGAAGAATTAAACTCACTCTTGCAAACTGAAAATTAATTTGCAAAACAAATCTTTAAAGTCTCACATTTAACGAGGTTAGCACACTCCTATGTAAAATTAATAGGAAGTCAAAAGCAAAAGAAATTGCCTCAAAAACTGCTTAATCATGTCCTTATAAAAGGCATAATTAAGGCACTAAGCAAACTTAATGTTGCTCTGAAGTGACAAGCATATATAATAAAAATTGAGCATAACTCTTAAAACCCAATTTAATCTAATTTGTTATCTACACTGTTACTCATTCATCAGAATTAGGTGGCTTTTCATGGTGGCAGCTCAGGGTAGAGGTAAGACAGCGGCATGTCATCATGGGGCAAGTCTGCAAACATTTTTGCGTTGAAGTTTACCTCGATTTTGCATTTCTTGGTTTTGTAACATGTAGGGTTTTTTACGAGGAGCTAAAATGTTTCTGTGATGTAACATTGGTAGGGACGTTCCACCTAGACTCCCCCAAACGTTTATCTGCGTAGGCAGTATTATGTTCATCCTAAATTTCAGTGATAGTGAGGACCACTGATAGCAGTCTAAGTTGTAGGTGCTCAGTGCCGACGATGCTCATATTGGTCATTTATTATGTGTGTCTGGAGTGGCAGAGCCTTCTATAATTTAGGTAACACTGGGACAGAAGGGAGGCAGTGATACTTTAAATACTCTGCATAATTTCTGCTGGAGCATCAGTGGAGGTCAGCAGCTCGTGGTCAGCTGGAGCGTCCATGAGTGATCAGCTTCTCGAGGAAAAGTTTGAGTGATTTCAGTTCGGTTCCCTGCAAATGTCCTTAACTTCTCAGTGACCTGTAGAGAAAATGCATTATCACAAAAGAAAGAAAGAAGAGCTGTTGTTTATTATTTTTAGTTTCTCAGGCATATCAGTGATTTCCTAAATAGATGCATTGAATACAGAGTTCTCTGTTAAGCTATATTCAGATCCCATGTTTTTCCTAAAATATTTGGCCATAGTGGTTCGATGTCTGCCCCTGAGAACTGAGAAAATCCCAAACCAGCACTTTGCTGCGTGTCACACAGCAGCAGCTTAGCAGAGGAGACGGAGTCACTCCCGTTCAGACCACTGGCCTGAGCGCCCCGTGGTTGCTGCTTTCCCCATCCCATGAGAAACGCGGTTCAGCTGTGCCGTTCCAGCCGGCTGGGCTTGGGGCTGAAGGCTTGGAGTGGTTTATAATGAGTCAAAGCCTGAAAATGTTATTTAGACCTCAGTCAGAGTTGATGGTCGTTTCTCCATGGATAAGAAAAATAGGTTTGGGCTATGTTGTTTACATTCTTTGAGATAACTTTCAAGTACTTAGTTACTTGGCACTTAATTACAAGGAATCCTGAAAAAGTGATTGAATAGTACAAATGAAGGGAAGGATGTTTTCAGCCAGCTTACTCTGAACCACCAGGCAGAGGGCACAGAGGCGATCTTGCTCAAACGCTTCGATGCCTCCATCCTGGGCCA
The DNA here is from genome assembly GCA_013397275.1 of Burhinus bistriatus. NCBI lineage: Eukaryota > Metazoa > Chordata > Aves > Charadriiformes > Burhinidae > Burhinus > Burhinus bistriatus. Next base: position 95,278 of record VYXH01012392.1, on the reverse strand, counting down.
GGTACTGCCACGTGTCTCCAGCTACTCCGTGTTGCCGAGGAAGCTTTGTATCAGAGTCTCCAAAACCCAGAGGTCTTCTGCAGGACCTCTCTCTGCTGGGAGCAGTGCTGTGATAGAGATAAAAGCTGGGCATGCTCTAGGACCTGTCTGCACACAGTGTCACACACCAATGAAGAAAAAACTATTCAACAGTGACAAACAGCACTAATGTAAGCCAGGTTTATAGTAATGCAAATTCAGCAAAACATTTGACCACAGCGACGTGGTGTCACAGTAAGGAAGGTTTCTGTTGATCCGGCCATAAAGCTGCCAAAGTCTTGTGTGTGCTGCTCAGACGCTTGTCCCAGGCTTGTTTGGAGAACTTGGTCCATTGCATTTTCGATCGCCTGTCACACAGGCACTGCAGTGGGAGGGAAAATCGATCCGGTTGATTACTTGGGGTGCTGGTGTGTTTCCTTATGGCCCGTTTTGTAATACCAGCCACTCACGTCTTGTAGTCAGATGTTTTTAATGTCAAAAGCAGTGTGGGGTTTCTACCTCTTCCTTTAGAAGGCTTCGCCTCCAGCCAACAGTTGTCCCTGTCAAAAGGGTTTGCCTGATACATCACCTAACTTTTCTTTCTTAATTTCTTCTCCTTACACCTCTATGGTACCGTCATCAGTTATGAACCTTCCCCTGTGGGTATTTATCCCTCTCAGATAGGTGTATGCTGTGTCTCCTCCAGAAGATGTCAAAGTTGGCTAGAAAAATATGCTCCACCCTTAGTCTTGGGGCAGTATTCTGCTTCTCTCGGTTGGGTGAAGTACGACAACGCTTGGGACTGGGGCAATATTAGCTGCCTGCTGCCTTCCATGTTCACAATAGCTAAAATATTTCCTTTTTTTATCCTTTTTGCCACAGAGCTACCCATCACACTCCTCAGCAGACATCAATTCCAGTCTTCCTCCGATGTCCACCTTCCACCGCAGTGGCACAAATCATTACAGCGCGTCTTCTTGCACACCCCCTGCCAACGGGACGGACAGTATCATGGGTGAGTTGAGGTCGGGCACTGCGGCTGCTGCCCGAGGCTCTCCCTTTGCCTCCTGGCTCCCCTCGTGTCTGCTTCGGTGCGCTGTGCTAGCACCAAAGAGCTGAAATCAAAGAACTGAAATCAAGGGGGAGGGTTATCCGATGGTATGTGTGGAAGGACTAGCTTCTCAGTTCAGTAGGTGCAGAGATTTAGCAAGAATTTCATGGGAATAAATACATCGTAGTTGACCTTCACCTCCTTTGCTCATGCATTTTACTACTACTACTTCTTTTTGTCAATTAAATATGATTACAGCAAAGTGCTTTGCTTCAGAGTTTGTATGGAAGACACACCAGCTAAGTGCCTGATCCCACTGGTTTTGAAGTCTGATTTTACCGCCTTTAGTGATTTAATCACCTGCAGTGCCGTGTGAGGTGATACTTCTGTATCACGACGTTCCTCCCCTTCAGTTCTTTGCTGGGTTTCCACGTGGTGTGTGGGAAGCGGCGATGGCAGTGTGTCCCCGTAAGGGAGAGAGCCACCTCTGTCGTTGCCGAGAGTGACTCTGCAAATCAAGAGCATACCTTTGTATACTTAAATATTTGGCAAATACTGGTTCATACTTAAATACAGGAAATAAAAAAATATTGCTTTGCCTGTATCTCAAAGAGCAAATAAAGCTAATTAAATAATTGGTAAATAGGGAACACATCGCTGGACACATGTTTTGGATTACACACATGATCTTGTATTGAATGACTGCGAGCAGGACTAATGCAGTAAGAATGGAGGGTGGGTTCAAACATTAACACATGGGCATCATATTTTTCAAGATCTCGGAACAAAGAAGAAACTAAATACGGTCTCTTCTTAATTTGTCACTGTCTGAGAAAAACATATCCCATTTCAGGATAGCATTTCTGTGCTTAATCTTGCCATTCCGTTGAGAGTTCTTCCTTTACAGTGTATTGCTGCTTCTGTGCGCGTGACACAGGAAAAACACTCTTTCTCCCTCAAAGAAAGTCTAGTAGAGTCAAATTTAATTCAGCCATCTTCACACCAGTCATGCAGAAGCCTTACAGATAACATTTAGGGACATAAACTCTTGCAGAGGGTTGTAAGCAGGTAGGAGTGGGAATGCAGCCTCCTGCCCCTGTGCCTCTGGGAGCCACCCAGAAAAGTGCCCAAATTGCCCATGTAAAAAATGCATCTGGGTTGTCATCTGGATTCATCTCCTGAAAACCACAGTGTGCGTGAATCAGAAGAGCAACAATACAAAGATAGATTTTTTCCAGCAGCTGTAAATATTCAACAAGTAGTACTGTTGAGCTGTGTCTGCACTGAGGGCTGCAAAAGTATTTCTTGGATCTCGATGCAAGTCCTGTTCTCCTGCTAAACCAGTGAACCTCCCCTGAGGTCTGGGCACGCACTGGCTCTTCCCTGATTTTCCCAAGGAAGCCATTTGAGCTGGCCCGGCTGGGAGCCGATGTGCCTCCATCCCGGTCCCCGGGCAGGATGACCGGGAGCGCGTTGGCGTAGCCGCGCCATGCCTGCCCTGCCTGGGGACACAGAGTGCAGTCAGCGGGGCTCGGGCAGGTGAGCTGCGTTCCCCGGTGGTCGTGCAGCTCTGAAGGGCAGCAGGGAGAAAATCCTTCCAAGGGACTATAGGATGGCATCGGCAGTGGTTCATGTTATGCTAAGCGTTAGCTTTTTATTTGCAAAGGTCTGAAGTGGTGAGATGTTTAAGCAAGCAGCTGCTGAGACAGAGCCCCTTCAGCATACGCTCTGCGAGTCTATCGTATCCGTCTGATGCGTGTATTAATCCCGCTTGCTGCTTTCACTTCTAATGACATGTTGTTTGTATGACATTATGCACTGTGACATGCAGCTTTTCCAGGAGAAACATTATGTGCGTTTCCCCTTGAGGCACTGGTTTCACAGTAATTTTATTACCAGAACAGTCACATAATACTGCACTGTATATTTTACAAGAATGTTAAGCTTCCAGTTACAGGAGGGTGGTGAACTGTCGCGCAGTGTAAGAAGAATATGCCTTTTATCCAGCAATGTCACTTCCTCATAATTTGGGAAGATCATCAGCTGTGAATACTGAGATGGTGCAAGTTTTTCCACTCTTCTTAACATAGAAACATAATTTCCAGTCTGCTGTTTCAGAAAGTGCTATCCCATCAGAACAGCATGAGTTTGTACTAGAATTTAAACTATAAAAAGTCTGGCTGGAATTCTCTAATAGAAGACTCCAGCCTATCGGTTACACTAGATGCTTTGCTAGATATAATTATACTCGCTGAGATACCGATTCCTGGAAGTTCATTCAATAATCTAAGATTTACAATCAGAATCCCACCAGAAGGATGTGAAAAGGCTGTACTTCATCATTCTGTCCCTTTGCCTTCCAGTGCAGAATTGTTCTTCACAGAAACATGCTGAGAAAGTTTTAGGAGATTAACTATAACAATAAACACGCTCTTCAACAGAGTTAGAATCAATCCATCAAAAGGTTGCAGTCTTTCACGATGTCTTCAGTACATTAATAGTCTTGCGAGTGGGGGAATAGCTCACAAGTCAAAGTGACGGCTTTGGCGCTGCATTTTCAAGTCCTGTTTTACAATCCTGTTCCCAAGTTATCTTTGTCTTCTGCATCATGCCAAAATTTGCTGATGGTTCATGTCAGTGGAGACCTGCCTTCTCAAGCGGGGAAGCCAACGTTCAGGCTCACGGGTGTGTAGCTGTGTTCTCTAATGATAAGTGCATCTAGACCAGTTTGAGGAAATGAAGGCTTGCATAGGTAGGTAAGAAATGCCTTACTGCTTCAGACAGGTGGTCCATCTGGCTTAGCATTCATATGCGAGGGAATGTAAAAACATATATGATATTTTCCCAGTCGTTCCAGTGCTGGATGCAGCGCTGAATGTTTAGGAAACTTGAGTTCATTCTTCTCCATGAAATGACCCGGCCTTTCCTGGAGGCTTGGTCTGGCCCAGTGATGTTACACGTTTGTGAAACGGTGTTCCTTCCCTTTCATTTTGACTCTTCTCCCTCAAGACCCAGTGTGGTCCTCCCTCCTTCTCATGTTTCCATAAGCCCCAGATGAAAGCCTTTGTGCCCTGTTGCTTGGGTTTTTGTAGCCTACATCATACCCCGCTGTGGTGGTCCCTTTTCCAAGCCGGAGAATCCACATTTATTGAGTGTGTCCTCTAAAGGAACCACCCTCTGATTTTTCTGACTTCTCGTTGCTTCTTCAGTTCTGTAGACCTCAATGCTCTTTCTTGCTGGACTTCCCAGATCTTTGCTCCGTATCCAATATGCATGTGTGTCGTGAATTCATAGAGGGACATAACGGGCTTTTGGGTTGTCTCTGCCCTGTCGTTGCTCATGGCTGGGGTTTTCTTGGGAGCAGTGGGAGGCTGGTTCTGCTGCTGAACCATCAGCTCAGCTTGTCAGCTCATTACTCCAGGTTTCCTCCTCTTTCTGGACTGGTTGGTAGGTAACCGAGAGCCTGCTTGTGTGTATTTAGGGCATAAGGCTTTTTTCGCCCCGTGTTTGTTGCCTGGATTTTTTAATGTATGTATGGCATTTATTGCCCAGCAAGTTAGTGTTACAAGAGCTGCTCTTTACACATAACATTGTATTTTATTATCCTGAATCAGGATCTTGCCAAACGTCACAACCTCGGCATATGCCATGTCTTTTTCCAGGCCATGTATGAGTATGTTGAACAGTACAGATCTGCACAACTGGGATTTTGCTGGGAATACGCCTCCCTTATAAAGCCAAGTATTAATTCCTGCTTTTGTAGTCCCTCTCTTAATTATTTCTTAATCTGCAAGAATATCCTCGCTTCCCTGTTATCTGGAGACAGTTAAGTTTCTTTAAGAGCCTTCGGGAGGTGGCTTTGTTGAAAGCTGAGAGTACAAATCCATTATATTTACTGGATCTCCTGTGTTGATGTGCTCATCATGTTTTTGAAAGAATTTACATTTGCAAGAGATGCTTTCCTCCAAAAAAGCAGTGTTGGTTGTGCAACATGGTATATTTATCCTTAAGTGTATTGCTCTCTTGTCTTTACTAGTAGAGAAGTCATATTTAAAATCTGGTGACTCTCTGAATTCACAGAACTTTGTTTTCAGCATAGGTTTTTCATATTTTCTGCCTTCTTTACTTCAGCACTAGGTTGGTCTAAGCAGTCGGTTTTACTCTGAGGCTAGAAGTTAGGCATTTTGTGTTTGTGTTGCTTGAGATCTCTTAGAAATTTCGTTTGGCTCTTCTTTATTTTTCTTTTTATTGATTTATTTTAAAGCCTTTACATTGACACTTCAGTTGGAGCCAATTTTTCTGACTAATCCCTTGTAAAATATCATCTGTCCCATGGCAAGGCAGATGAAAATAATCTGTTTAGCATTTCTTCTATTACCCTTTTTGTCCTTGAATTCTCCTGTTGCATCTTGGTTGTTTGCAGGTCCTACTAACCCTCTGTTTTCCTTATTTCTGGTGGGCTTGAAAAAGCTTTTAATTTTAACTTTTAAGCCATTAAAAATTGCTCTTTCAAAGTATTTTTTTGGTCTTACAGGTACATAGTGTTAAATATTTGCCTAAGATCCTCCATCTTGCTCAGCCCGTACATCTTACAGGTTTCTTCCAAAAGCTGTAGGGAAGTGGAGGAGCGCTTGCTGGATGTGATTAAAGCCTTTTGTTTAGGTAGGATCCATATCTGCTCTTCATTCCACATTTTTTTGGAAAAACACCCGAGGATCGGTTTTACCCAGAGGTGACAGAGCGAGGCGTTAGACTGTCTGAGACCCTGTCGTGGTGACCCTCAAGTCACTTCAGAGTTCCTTCAGCCGGGGTTCGGCACACCTCGCAGGTTGCCTTGCGAACGCCCCTGCCGGGAAGATTGATAGTGCTGCTGTGGGAGCACCATCTGTGGATTTCATCCCATTGCTCTTCGGTGCAGGATGACAAATCTGATGCCAGCTGGGCTGGGCTGCAATCCTTCTTCCCCGCCGGCCGCTCGCGCACAAGGACCAGGGTCTGCATGGTGGTGCTCTGAGTATCTGCATCGGTCGTCACGATGCACTTCCCAGCCTTGTCCAAATAGTTCTTGCTTTTCATATAAATTTTCTGCGATTCTGGGTGCTGTTCTAGACAGCAGCGGTGCTTTTCAGAGCTCGGGTAAATATCCCAGTGGTTTAAAACCTCACAGCTGGGCGGCACACGGAAGCTGTCAGCTAAGCCTGGCCCTGCTCAGCCTTTGGGGCGTCAGCGGCTGCATTTAAAGTGTTTCATCGGAGCCGGCGGTAAAGGGATGGACCAACAACTGTGCGATATTAATAGAAACAGTTGCTTATATTCCATAGCCGTTCCCTCTGTAGAGCAGCACTGTACATTGCCTTTCTCTGTAGCGTTACCCTGGGTTCTCTTTTCCTGGGTTTGAGGTGTCGTTCTTATTTCTGCAGTGCCCGGTCCCAGGATGGTGTTAGTTTTGTCCCATGGCTCCCAAAATCTTTGGACTCTTGCAGCAGATGCTCCTTGCTGTGTTTCTTCTTAAGACTCTTTTTCTCTTCTTCCTTCAGATATAAGGTTTTCTTAGTCACCTACAGATTTCAGTCATTTCCCTTACGTTACCAGAACGACAGCTAAAGCAAATAATGGTTCACATGTAAAATGGTTAATGCTGTAAGAAAGAAAAACAGACATTAAAAAAAGTTAGCTGTATTTAAGTAATCCCAGCTGTTTTTGTGACATGAACACTTTCGGAAGATCTCTGTCTACTTACATTTATCTCAGTCTTCCACGCGGAAGGTGCCGCAGTTGCCTTCCTTTGCCCATTTTCCCCTCTGTCCCTGCGAACCCAAACCCAAGAGCGCTGGCCGGCAGCTGGGAAGGGGCCTCAGCCCAAAGCGCCCGTGCGTGCGCTCCTCCCTGCTCTGGCTTTCCCTCGGGATCTTGCAGCGTGCAGCTGGGAGCCAGCCCAGCCTGCTGTTCCGTAGCCACCAATGGATGTTCTTCTCCATGAATTTGTCCAGCTCTTTTCAGTCTATTTATGTGTTGGGTCTTTGCATACCTTAAAGCAACGAGTGTCCCAATCTGACTGGGCACTACTGAAAAAACCCTCTTTTTATTTTTTTTTTGGTTCATTTTAACGGGTGGCTTTCAGTTTTTATATGGCGAGAGCAACAAATAATGATGCAGAGCTTGCCTTGCCCGTGTTACAAACCTCTACTGTATTGCTCTTGAAGCGTGCCTTTCCCAGGGAAACTCCCTCTTCTCTGCAGAAAGGGACTTTGCACGCTGCTGCTCATCCTTGAGGCTCTCCCTGTATGTTTTCCAGGCCTACCGCATTAATTTCTCTTCAAAGTCTTCCAGGAAAAGTTTAATATTCAGTATATCTGAAGAATTCCTTTGTTCTTAGCGGTAACTAATATAAGAGGTGGCCCAGCTCCGAGCATTCAGGTTTCTAAGAGCACGTGGAGCAAGACTGTGGTCCCTGCGTTTGCTTCTGCCGCAGGACCGGTATAGCTCATCTCATTAGGAGAAACCAGCCTTCAGACAGACAAATGTAGGACTTAATTTTAGAATAATGCAGTTAGAGTCACTTAGAAAAAGGAAAAAACAATGCATGATTTACATTTAGATTCACAGTTCACTTTAGAGCGAAGTAACTGCATTTCTGGACATCTGCCTGGTATTATTTAAGGCACAAACCTTTAGATTGTGATTTAGAACATTAAATTACCCTGGTAAGTTGTATCTCTAGCTGACAATGCCTGTTCTAGCTGTCTTCACGTTTCTTCATATATCTGTCTTTATACAGCTTGATGCCTAATTTCAAACTGAGCTGAGGTCACAAATAAGCTGCCATTGGCAGATGAGCTTGTTTTCAAGTATGCAATAATAAAAGTTTAACTAAGAAGAGGGGAAAAAAAGGAGTAAGCAAAGATGTAGTTGCAAACCGCACTGTACAAGTTGGTCTAACAGCATCTGGGACACACGGAGTCCTTGAGGCCTTTCCAGAGGAGTCTGCTGTAGGAGCAATGCTGAGCACTATTCCAGGTTAAATGTAAAGATGCTGCATTTTCTTAAATTTGATAAGATCCATGTTGTATGTGAGAAATAGAAGGAAAAGGCTGTTCTGTGCCGTTCCTTAAGTTTTCCTAACTAGACCCTGTGGAAGCTGCTGGTAGAAATTTTGGGCTTGGGCGGGATGGGTGATCAATAAGTGACACCTCTGACGGCAGAGGGATCTGCTAAGCAAGGAAGACTGGGATGAAAGGGGCAAGGAACGGAGACTCGGAAAAGCTAGCTGGAAACAGTGGATGAGATAGATGCTTTCAGGGTGGGATGACAGGAGGAGGTGGAGCAGAAGGGTTACTCTGAAGGGGAGTGGCAGGACATCCCTTGGACCAGGGAGGTCCCCGAAGCTCAGATTTCCCGGCTGCTGCTGTGGAGCTGCAGCACCCGCAGGCAGATCAGCTTATCTGCTTTGGGAGCTGGTGCAGATGCTTTCAGTTATTAGCGACTGTAGTTACACCAGCGGCAAAATCAGAGCTGCAGAATGGCTCCAAGCCTGCTCCTTCCCATGCCCTGGACACTTAACTGCATAACGCTGGGGTGAAACTTGGAGCAGCCTTTTTAGTATTACTTTTTAATGACCAGAAAAGTGCCTGTGCTTGCACTTTGTGGTACAAATGCGGGCATTTTGGTCCCTGAGTCCTTTTCCCATGGGACACCCCTGGCTCAGAGCAGGGGCTGGGTTTGCTCCTGAAGTCCTCTGGTCACAGGGTCCCACGGCCTCGTGGTGCAGAACCTGCCGAGGGGCTTGGGGGGACATGGGGACTGAAGCCCTTCAAAGCCCCCTGTGGAGGGGGTCCTCTCCTGCCTCAGCCCTCGCATTCCAGACGTTAATCCAGGCTTTCAGGGGTGGTTACTGAGGACTTGTTTCTCCTTTTCTGGCCACCTGACATAGGGTCCTCGGGGATGAAAGCAGAAGTGTTGATCAAGGGCAGCAAACAGGCAAAGCTGCGCTTTTAGTTTATAAATGGTCATATAGATGCTGAAACGGGTGGGATGCTTCGCCCTAATTTTTCTTCCCTTCAATTTTTCCTGCAATGGAGAAGTTTCATTCCTATCACCTGAGTGTGAGAAGCCGCTGGCCTACTCTACCATGATATTTCTTATATGAAAGGTGCAATCCCATCACCTGAGAGACGGTGAAAAGCCATTTCATTAAATGGTCATGAAACGTTCAAGTGAAGTCAGAAGGAACACTTTGGAAAAGTCCACGTGGAATTTAATGATGTCTTTAAAACATGCATTAAAAAGTATACAAAGGACCAGGGTCACAAAGTGAATGNAAATACCAGGTAGCTGCTTATTAACGGCACTTTGTCCTTCCCTCACAGTGAGGGCAAGAGCCTGGAATTAGTGATGGTCCCAGCGCGGGCGCAGAGCGAGGAGTTCGGCTGCGCAGGCAGGCTGAGCTCCGGCATTCCCGGCTCCGGGGAGTTGGTCTTCGCCACCTTCAGAATGTTCCTCTGCAGTAGTTTTTGACATTTTATACGTGAAATACTGCCCTTATATATAAGTGTCTTAGGGTTTTTGAGGAAGCAAACCTTCATTAGAGTGGATTCTCCCATCCTAGGGCACAAACTCCGTGCCCTCGGGGGGGCATGGGCTCTGTGCACGGAGCAGGGGAGGCAGGAGCCCTTTCCCAGCCCCAGGCTTCGGCTCACCGCGGACTTGCCTAGCTCTGTGCTTGCCTATTTTCCATATCTTTGAGCATCTTCTACTGTTAAAGCCTTCCGTTTAGAAAAAGTAAAGCCATATAGCCAAGTACTATCAAATACACAATGTATTTTTTTTAAAAGCAGCATGTCAGGTTTATATTTTATCAGCAAAAACGGAGCATGTGTTTGATATCTACCTTAGCAAACAAATTAATGGTAATTAAAGATTAATTTTATGTAATTAGCATTAAAATGCAATTAAATTATGAGTAAGTGGACCAGGAATAGAAGTCTATGATATCTTACTGTCTGTTTTTACATCGAGTCTTTTGTTTTTCAGCAAACAGAGGAAGCGGGGCAGCAGGCAGCTCGCAGACTGGTGATGCGCTGGGGAAAGCACTTGCCTCTGTAAGGAAATATTTACTTTGGAATACACATTTACCGTTTTGAAAGTGTGCACTTTAATCAGAATTGGACGCCTGGAGTTTACGAAGATGAACAGCAAACGGGAGAGATCTGGTCTCAGAGGTCACCCACGTGGAGTTACTGCCAACTGAAATATTGAACAATCAGTGCAAAATGGTGTTTAAAAAGTTTTAGACTTAATTTTATGGTAGAATAGAAGTGGAAAGAGGGGAAGCCCTGACCCGGTCGCATTGACTGGGTGCCGAGGAGCTGTGTCTTGTTAGTCTATCACACACTACATTTCCGAGGGCGAGGGAGGTCTGACCAGAACCCAGCGGCAGGATGACTTCTGCGCTAGCGAGCCATCCGCAAACAGGCTTCCTTTTGAATTTGCCTTTAGATTTGCTATTTTTCATGGCAGTTTCCACCTATTCAGTTACTGTGGTTGCTGTTAAAGTCAGCAGTTACCACCTCTTACCTGGGTAGCTGGGGTACGGCAGTTTTCCAGCTCAAAGCGGGAGGGAACTCTGCCGTGCCCCAGCTATCGCTGCGGTACCAGTTGGCACGGGCTGGCTTTTAATAAGGACCACTATAGTTATTTTCTGGGCAGAGTGGGTTCCATTGAGTTCTCATGAGAGTTAATTTTTTTTTTGCATATTCTTCGATGCTTCATTGAAAAAGACGAAAAGTCAGACTCTAGTTTGCCTGAAATAACTGATACAGTACAGAATCCACTTTGAAGTGGTGCCCTGACAAATGGCACGGGTGGTGAGCGGGGACGCCGCGGGGCAGTGGCACCCTCGCCCGGGCACGGGGCACGCGGGGGCTTTCTCGCCGGAGCAGCGGACGAGTAGTTGGAGTTTGCTGCTGCGGATTACCCGCTGTGCCAGGGTTTAACGTGCTCTGCTCCCTTTGCTTTATTTTGGCCGTTAAGGGATTTCAGCATAACAAAAAAGCAATTTTCAGGCGTGCTTTAAGGCCTTGTTCAATGACACTCATTCGTAAAGTAGTCTATGCACTGGAAATGTGTATATCTACCGTAGCAGATCCGTGTGACAATCGGAAACCATCGCTTAACTGGCTAGTGTCTGTTCCCATCAAAAGGGGTCTGTTGTCTAGCTTCCTGCATCTAATACAGTTTTGTCTTTATAAAAATATTAATATTTGAATAAGAGGCTTTTTAACCTGTCCTGCTTTCATTTAAATGAACTGAATGCATAAGAATTCCATATTTCTTTCTGCATCAGTTTGTGATGGCTTTAGATTAATTCTGTATCATCTTTTAAAGATCTATTCTCCAGATCACACCAACAACAGCTTTTCATCAAATCCTTCAACTCCTGTTGGTTCTCCCCCTTCTCTCTCAGGTATTGTTGTTACAATTCTATTTTACTGAACGTTTCAACATATTTTTGGTAGGAGGTACCTAACTGAGCTCCTGCAGTACTGGGTGTGAGATGTGCCTCCGGCCGGCAGCGCCAGGCGGATCCCGTGTTGGCATGCAGCACGCGCAGGCGGCTGGTGGTCCCACAGAGACCAGCAGAGAGGTGTCCTACACGCTGCTTTTCCAGTGCAGAGAGAAGGTCGTTGCAGCTCTCAGGCGGATGCTTTTGCAGAAAAGCAGTGGGTTTGTGCAGCCTTATTGCGGCCCCCTGCAGTGCCCGCGGGGTCTCGTGGCGCATGATTTCTGCCCTGTGCAGAGCGTGTCCCCACGCTGTGGCCATGCCCCCGTGCAGGGACACCCACGCTCTCGTGGAAGCCTCACTCCAGGGTGGCCGTGCCAGGTACATCTCCTTCAATGTTCCCCCCATCCCCTCCCGGGGCTGAAGCAAAAAGCCTGTTTGATCCATGAAGTGTGTCTCTGGACAAACTGAGCCCCTGTGAATCCAGTTGATTCATTTTATGCTTTGTTTACAATAACTGCATATTTTATCTAGACCCACTTTACTAATAAAAGCCTAAACTGAAAAGATCCAGAGGCCGAGGGTAGTTCTCATGCGCATCAGGTGTTTTAAATGCTTACCTGAATATAATTCAGGTTTCTTAAACCTTGAGACTTTCCAGCTAGAGCATTAGGCTTCTCCTCCTCTCCATGCTAACGCCTTGGAGAAGGCCTCTCGGCTTCCCATCCCCTCTTTGAGAGGAGGTCTACATCACAAGTAATGAAAGACCCCGTCTCCTTCTCTTTCTGCATGAGCCCTGGATCCTGTTAACCTCACCGGGGATCCTAAAAGGTGGCTGAGGTCGCTGAGTTTCCGTAGGGCAGTGCTGGCGAGGTGTGATCCATCCCTCGTGCTCCGTGGGGCATGAGTAGCACCACAGAGGTGGAGGGAGCTCCTGAGCTCCTGATCCTTTAAGGTGGTGCCCCAGTCCCAGAGACACAGACCCAGGAGCAGCTCTGCAGTGTGTAGAAGGAGGGGTGGAGAGAAGCTCGTGGTAGCCGGCAGCCTCTGTAGGACGAGGTCCAGGAGGACACCGTGTCCACCTCCATCATGCTCACCTGCTGTGAAGGAGCACGTAACTGGATGTCACCTTCCAGTCTACAAATGTCCCCACAAAGCCACCCCTAGCAGGGGATGGGGGAGAGAGAGACCAGCTGTCCTGTCACAGCTTGGGGGGATCTCGCACCTCAGAAAAGGACTTTCTGCCCTCGTTTTGCCTGGGCTCATCCCGAGGGGTAGCACCCCCGGCGCTGGGGCTGCGTTTCTCCTAGCGAGGCGCTGCCCTCCTTCCCGATGGAAGGGGCCGAGCCAAAGGGGAAAATCCCCCGCTAATCTGGGCCGTGTCGCTTTCCGCAGGCTCCACTGGGTAAATAGGGAGAACCGAGTGTCAAAATAAATAAAAATAAGGAGTATAAGTGCATTTAAATAAATGCTGAAAGTGTTTAGCATGCAAAACACTTTCCCTCAAGGATATCGAGGGCTAGTTAAAAATTATTTTGAAAGTAAAGATTGCTGCTCGTTGCTGCATTCAGTGCTGTAGCAAAACTTCAACTAAAAGCTCCATGGGGACCAGAAAAGGGAATATTTAAGTTTTAATTAGAACTGACATAATTTTGACTTCAGAGAAAAAAAAAAAATCCTAACTGTGAGAGCCTAAAAAAAATTGCCATGAGTTCCACCCTGGCCTATCTCAGTCCAAGCAAATGCCACTCAGTGTAGACCGTGAGATTAAAATCCTAATATTTCCATCTCAAATTCTTAACCCCGTTTTATGAGATCATTCAGAAGATCACTCGTTCAAAAGAACATTATAAATTGTCTAAGCGTTGTGCTATATATATAAAAGCTGTTGGGAAAATACTTGAAAAAAAAACCCTTTTCCCCATGTTTGCCTCTTTCAGAAGGGCAAATTTTTGCTTAGAAAATGCTGCTGGAGAGCAGGAGCCCTTTTCTTCCCGCAGCAGCAGGAACAGATTTAGAGCAGCGGATACAAACCAGAAGGTTTTTGGTCAGACCTTTAGCGGTCTTACCCGGCCAAACCAAATAATCTGCCCGAAGAGAGCGCAAACCTTATCAGCCTATATGTGAATGTTGTGTGCAGTGCTTTTACTGACTTCTTTTTCTAAGATTTTGTAAATTTGGCGGTGGGATGACGTAACCGGTGGCACTGTGTGTGTCTGGAAGGAAGGCTAGGAGAATGGGCTCGTCTGTGCTGGGCTCACGCCGGGCTCCAGCCGCCCCGCAGCGCCCTGCAGCAGCGCTGCTGCTCCTTCCACCACCGAGACGTTCCCTTCTCCCGGAGCCTCTGGCAGCTCCAGCTGCCGAAGGAATGAATGCAGCCCTCTATGCCGAGGAGCAGCCTGGGGGAACTTTGTGGCCTGCATCTACGTGCTTTGCTACAAAATACCTTTTTTTTTTTTTCATCCGTGTGTATTTTGGAAGTTCTCCATATGTCTGCTCTATAGTCTATCTGGAATACGGCATTTACATGTCTACAAAACTGTCCAAAAAGTTTGAAAGACATTTTTGTTTGCATAGTTCTAATGGTAATTCCAATTTTACTATTAGCAGGCACAGCTGTTTGGTCTAGAAATGGAGGTCAAGCGTCATCATCTCCCAATTATGAAGGTCCCTTACACTCTTTGGTATGTTTTGATTAGTGACCTCCTCTGCCTCAGTATTTTACTTGCTGTTCTTTCCATTTCTCATCCATTCTTCTCACACAGGTTTTCATTTCGTTAGTGACCGCTATGCCCTCGGACTTGATTTTACCACCTCTAAATTTGTATCATGGGTGCCCCGTGCTCTAGACACGTGATGCGGTTGGAGGTGCTGCTGGCCAGGGTCTCCTGTTTGACAGGAGATGTGGTGTTGGAATCTACTGCAAAGGGGAGCGAGGACCACGATAAGAGGAGAGGGTGAGCAGGCAGGTGGGATAGCTTGAAGAGAAGATGGGAGTAGAAAGGTGCAGTGGCTGTCATGCAGGACGGTGCGTCCGTCAGCCCCATGGAGCAACGTTGGGAGCGTGGCCGAGGCGGCAGTGATGGTCAGGAGTCCTCTCCCTGGGAAAAGCCAGCAGGCTGAGCTTGCCAGGCCAAACTGGTCCTAAACGCTGGCATGGCAGAGAAGGTTAAAGGGATGTCAGTAAGATTTGTTACCTTTCCTAATGGAAAGATTCAGTAAGAGTTGGAGCTGGCCAAAAGCACGGGAAGACAGAGAAGAACTGTAGAGAATCCAATGTCCTCTGTCTCGCTCTTCTGGGTGGGTTGTTGGTCTCAGTTGGAAGTCCAGGGGGTTTCACTAATCGGTGTGAAACGCCTGACATACTGTTGGGTGTAAAGTAAATAGGGCTAGAACCTAAAAGTTTCCTTAAAAAAGAAGCAATCAGGTAATTCCCAAGGGCACAGTGTTGAACCCCCCTAGTGCGGGGCGGTGCAGCAGTCCTCTTGGCTTCGTTAGAAGTTTGCCAGAGTCAGGAATTAGCACGGACTGTTTTATCCACCCGATACAGAAATCCGTCTCGTGATTGACTGCGATATTTTCTAGGGTATCTGTCTTCTGGAGATTTTTTAGCTATTTTGGTTTGTGGAGAGCAACAGTTAGTTAAGAGATTTGCTGGAGAGATCCATAAGCTATGCCTAATTATTTTCGCAGCTGAGGTTCCCCGGTGCTTGGGGGCTGTCCCGGTGAGCTTCCCGCTTCCGTATTTTATTAAAGAGCGAAGACTTCAGGTGCACAGGTCTGCACATGGCTTGTGCTGGGGACAGCCGAGGCTGGCCATGGGGCTTGGGGGAAGCAGTGCAGGGGCTGCGGGGGGGTTCTGCGGGCAGCAGCTCCTGCAGTGAGTTGTCCCCAGAGCATGGCACGCAGACACTGGTCCCTCCTTTTGTGGAGCAGCCTGGGACACAGGCAGGCTGAAGCCTCGAGGTTGTTGCTCCCTGCAGCCCGTTCTTCTCCTCCTCAGGGGCTGGATTGTGGCTCCGCAGGAGCACGGTGTTGGGAGGCAGTAGCTCGGGAAAGCAGCGGTGGAGGTTCCCGAAGGCTCTCCCTAGGGCTAGGGTGGGGCAGGCTGGCGTTGAGGATGGTTGGAGAAGTGGGAGGTGAGAGCCCGTCCCTCCCAGGCGCGTGGCCCTCAGGACCCCCATGGTCGGAGCAGCCCTGCGCCCCTCGGCCCCCAGGACCCCCCCGGCTGCTAATCCTTGCCGCATTGCTCACTGGCCGTAAGCTGCTCAGTTAGGGGAGAGTGTTTAGTGCTGCTTTTACCAGTGATGATAAATGATTGCGGGATGCAGACCTTTAGGGACAAAAGCCAACTAGCAGGACCTGGTAGTTTCTCACTTTATGTGTGATCCTGGGATTAGATGGGGGGAGGAAAATCCCGGTCAGAGATTGATTACAATTAGAGGTATATTTGTTTCTTTACTTCTACTTCTTTTTTATTTTTTTATTTTTTTATTTTTTTTTAAGTATCACTAAAACTTTTCAAAGACATAGAGGGCAACATATGTACTGTAATGATTATGTTCATGAGGAATCATTGAACCTGTTTTGCCCATGAAAATCAAAGCTGTACTCGTGTTAACCATGCTCTCTCCTTCCCCGCAACGCTACTCTAAACATTGCCCTAGGGAGACAAAACCACTCCTTTCCAAA
>VYXH01012392.1:56187-68443 GCA_013397275.1 Burhinus bistriatus | reverse complement strand
GGGAAGGCACATATGGAGAGCAGGGTTTCACTTCTGGGGGAGTGATTTATACATCTTCAACAGAGAGCTGAGGAAACTCTCCTCCTAGAGAAAAGTCCCGGGTTGCTCTGTGTGAGAGGGAGGAGTGAGCCTGTCCCTGGCTTCCGGCTGTCCCAGGTTCCAGCCGCACTCTGCACCCGTGCCTGGAGGGTTGGCTGAGGCCACCAGCCTGCTCTAGGGACACTACTCTGGAAGGATAATGTTCATAAGGATTGAAAAACTGCCAAGTTCAATGTAGTACATGTTGNATTCTATGATTCTGTGATCCAATGACATTGACGAAACAAGCATCTTAGCAGAATAGTTACTTTTTAAAAAAGAAAGAAGAATGCACTTTGTGGAACAAAGGTGAAACTGTGAATTCTCTTCCAGCATCCCAGCATCGTGTTCTTTGTCTGGGTTAACTGCAGGTACGCATCTCCATCATGAAATGCTGAGTATTCAAGAATTAATTTCCACGTATTTCTTTTAAAACAGCTTCCCATTCATGATGGATGTATAGATAGCGCAGATAATCTGGAATACATACAGACTAGCATAACCAGAAAAACCGGACGTTTGTAGTGAATACCTGTTAGCATATAAAAAATGAAAATGCAAAGGTAAGAGAAGACAAGGTCTAGCCTTCTTCCAGCTACTGAAGTTTTTAAAATGCCATAAAAGACTAATGCAAGTGTGAATTCAGGCATCGTCTGTCCGGGTTTTCATGCCGTGTCCCTCAGCCTGGTACGTGTGTGCCTCCAAAGAGACCTGCGCTGCAAGGGCCACAGAAGGGTTTCGATCCTTGCTCTGATTTTGGTCAGCCTTCTCTGCACCGGTAGTTATTTATCTCCCAGAGGCCTTTTTAACCTTAATAGCCAAAAAACCACAGGACTCGGGCTTCTCATGGTTTTTCCCTTTGCTGAATTATCTCAAGTGGAGTATCCTTTGCCCATATGCTTGGTACCTGGGGTGTGCCTGCAATGGTGATTGCGAAGGGGAAGCCAAGGCAGAGATTTGCACATCAACAGCAGAACCTGCTTGTGCCTCCCATGCACATTTTAGGATTTGTTCTTTTGGGTTGGGGTTTGGGGTTTTTTTTTTCCGCTCCAGTCTGCTGAGTGCTGCAGTAAGGGGCTGTTTAAAGAGATGGAAATAAATAAAATATTAATAGAACTTCAAAGTGAGTTTGATTCTCTAAAGATAAGTAGTATTTATAATCTACACTCCCGGGCTGGGGGGAATGATTCATATCTCGCTCCACCTCAGGGCAGAGCTGTTGTTTGTATAACAGACAGACCGGCAGCGCTGCTGGCTGCGGAGGGAGGGGGAGGCAGCGAACGCAGCATCCCCGGTGTCGCCGGCGCTGCCGGGAGCTGCCCACACCCCAAGCTCGCAGGCGTCGCTGCTTTCGGTCCCTACCCCCTTGTGTGCGCTGGGCTTTATTTCTGTAAGTCGCATCCCTGCGTCCCCTGGCAGATGGTGGTTGCAGCCGCGTTTGGCAGCGTGGTGGTGCTCTTGAAGGTCCGGGGCTTCTGGTGAAAGCAGCTGATGATGTTTGAAGGAGAAGAGCAAATGGCCAACCTATTTTAGGGGACAGCTGAGGCCTGAAGTTTGCTGTAAAAGCAGGCGTTTGGGTACCGGTGCGGGACAGAGCATCCCGTGGGTGGGGAGATGCAGTGGCATGGTGAAAACCAGCCCCTGTAGTCCTCTGCTTGTGGGACCGCTTGGTCTGGGCTAGTGTTGATCTTTCACTGTAGGTACAAGTGGGTGCACACAGACACACACACACATACAAAGGTGTTTGTAGCCTGGTAGAGCTGGAGTTGAAGTCTTTCTGTGTCTCAGAAAATACGCTCTGTGTGGATAACGAAGGGATGGAGCTGTTGGAATCTTCTTGCAAGTGATTGAAAGTGGAGAAATAAATTATCCAGGAAAACACGCTATGGAAACGCTGTTGCAAAGTGTTGGTTTGTGTAGCCGTAGAGGTGGAAAGTGTCAGTGTTTTGGAGCAGCCCCCTCGCTGTGGCTCGGGGATGGGAGGGGGCTGCAGCCTGAGCTCCATCCCATCTCGGAATGCCTGCCTCCCACCCGGAGAGAGGGGAAAATGGGCTTGGAGTCAATCACAGTGGATAAGAAATGGTTTTTCTTTCGTGTGGGGTTGGCCATAGGCTGGGCCTGCTCACTAAGCAAGCCTGGAATTTGCCAGTTGGCAGGAAAAATGCTGCAAATCTCAACAAGCAAGATTGATCACGTAGCGGGTTGTAAAGGAGAAGAAAAGAACTGAGAGATTTTATCATTCAGTTGTGAGACATGACATCAGTGGTTACCTTCCAGATCTCTTGAGAACCTAAAGGAGAAGAAATGTGAGGAAATCTTTTTTTTTATTGGAACCAGTTTTAAAAATACAAATAAAACTTTATATCAGTATGTCAGCGGTGAAGTGGTGGTGTCTTTATGGCATCTTTTTTTTGCATCTGAATTCAACGCTTCACTTTAAAAATCCTCCAAATCACGAGCGTTCGATTATTACCATATCTGTTTCTTGACATGGTAAAACAAGAGGTAGTCTTCAAGAAGTCAGGCCAGATAATCAAGATAGCTAGGTTGTCCCTCTTCAAGCTGGACCACCCAGCTGGAGGCATCTCCTGTAGCCCCGTAATGGAGGCGGTCGGGGGAGGAGGTGGGCTGCTCCATGGCAGGAGCGGGAAGGGATGCTCGCTGTCTCTGGGTCGCTCTGTGTCTGTCTGTCTGCACGGGTGATGGACGGAGCCCGGGGAGGCTGGCAGGAAAAGGCAGGGACGCAGAGCGAGCCCTGTCATCTGTCGTGGCGCCTTCACAGCGTCCAGCCGCTCTCGGGAGCTCTGCTCCGAGGGTGGTGGTTGCTTGCCAACCAGAAGTGGTGTCACATGTTTCTTTGTCTTCCATCGACCTCAAAACTAAATGGTTTTTGTCTTTTGTAGAAAAATGTAGATGGGATGGGACCTGTGGAGGTGGCCGGGGGGAAACCCCTGCTCACAGAGGGGTTTTGGCACCAGGTCCGGCTCCTGAGCTAGGTCGGGTTGCCCAGGGTCACGTCCAGCAGAGCTGGGTATCGCTGGGGATGGAGAAGGACAGCCTGGTTCACTAGGCGTTTTCTTTCATACGTGTGGGGAAAAAACACTTTTCCCCTCAGAAGGATGTCATCGGGGTTTTGCTGCGTTGTCTCCGTTGAGGTTTCAGGAAGCAGGACTGCTGAGCTCCAAGTGCCCCATAACAACTCATTCTCTCTTAAAACCAAATAATGCTGGTTTCAGTCTTTCCTTAGTATCCCATGTTTTAAAAATTAAAACGTCTCAACAAGGAGAGAGTTTTTGTCTCTGCTATTTTACACTTGCTTTCGGTTATTTGCGTTTCGTCTAGTAGTAGATTTTCTCAAGTTCCCCTTGGCAGGATTCCCTTTTATCTTTCTTACTGCGGTCTCGACTTGCTGTTAACAATTATCCTATATTATCTTGTAAGTCTGATTAGAAACATCCCTCCATCTCTTTATCTGCCCGAGTACTTACTTTTTGAGAATAAAGAGCGATTTACAGTTCTCTGCCGGGTTTATCGCCCCTTTCGCTCGAGCGTGAGGGGATGCAGGCACCCGAGGAGGTGGAGCGCTGAGTTTTCCATGCGGACAGGCTGGAATAGGCTGGACAGGCAGGATGTCCCTGTGGACATCCATCCGTACCTCTCTGGCTCAGAGCTGCCATGCAGGACGGGGGAGGCAGCACCGGTGTTACCGCTTCGGGTGCTTTTATATCGAAGTCCCCTGCAGCTCCTGACAGTTCTGCTCTTCAGACGCTTAGCTCTTCTCGGCGGTCTCCTTTATTTACTGAAGGAGCAACCCTGCTCCGCAGAGTGTGGCCGTGAGCCACGTAGAGGGGAGGAATGGATGCGTTTCCATCATGCCCACGCTGTCAGCTCCGATGATGGCATTACTGGAGTGTTTAATAAAACCTTTATTGGTATATTACCCGGAGTCACGGCGTTGGCAGGGATGGTGCCCCTTCGGGTTTGGGACTCGGTGGTTAATGAAATACAGCGAGCGCTAATTTGGACGGGGCTTCTGGTTTTGGAAAGGCAGGTGACACGTTATTGTGTTTGGGGGGAGCGGGGGCCGCGCCGCTCGCTGCTGCAGCTCCCGCTGTCAGAGGCTTAGCTGGCATTACGGGGAAAAAAAATGGCAGGCCTGCGAATCTGATCCCCCGAAATGAAAGTCGAATGCCAAATTGAAATTCCTGCAGGATTTCCGATAGCAGTGGGGGAATTGAGAAGCCCACAATTAAGCATATGGGCATTAAGATAATTGTCAGATCTGTTGGCGGACATGATAGAAGACAGATGGGTAGGAATCGGTGCGCTCGGCTGCAGCACCCTGGGAGACAATTTGACGTTTTACCTGCCTGAGCTGCTCTGCCGTGTTTGTCACGAGGCGTGCGGCGCAGCGTCCTCCCGGGCAGCCTGCGCAGTGTGTGCGGTGTGTGCAGTGTGTACGGTGTGTACAGTGCAGCTGTACGGGCTGTCTGCGCCCTCTAGTGAAACGCAGCCCGGTGCCATGGCTCACCGTCCCCATCCCTCTCCTGGGGTCCCCAGGACATGGGGCTCGGCCGGCTGTCCGCCGCCGCACGGCCTCACCGCTGCCTCTCTCCTTCCCGGCAGGTTGGAGCGCACCGCGAGGACGGGGTCAGCCTCCGCGGGAGCCACTCGCTCGTGCCAAACCAGGTCCCGGTCCCCCAGCTGCCCGTCCAGTCTGCCACGTCCCCGGATCTGAACCCGCCCCAGGACCCGTACAGGGGTGAGTACCGCCTGCCTGGGAAGCCCGTCCCGGGATGGAGCATCCCCAAACACGCGGCCGGGACGGCAGTGACCCGGGCTGGAGGGATGAGGTGTCTGCGCTTCTGCTCCCAGGGACGCTGGGGACTGTAGGTCAGCGCAGGGCACGGCGGGGACAGCAGCGCAGAGCCCGTTCGCTGGTTCAGCTCTGCTCTCTGACTCCAGTTATTATAACGGGAAGCGTGCAGGCAGCTTACCTCTGGGCAGTGAGTTTTGATCCCAGGACTGCTTTAAGCAGCAAAGTTAGGAGTGTAGAAAACCCTGCGGGACAAAGGTCAAAAAGCTGTTTAAGTGTTTAAGGGAAAAGAAGTCTAAGAAGTTTAAGTTTAAGAAAAGAAGTTTTAATTTCAAGAAAACAGTGCAGGACACACATCAAAAAGAGTTTAAGGTGAGAGTCAGACCCGTCGGTTTTCCAGCAGCTTTACAGTTCTGCCTGCGGGCAGGACGGCACCAGGGTGCCTCCCCTTGGCTCGCAAGACGTGTGGCACTGTCCTAAGCCCGGCAGAGTCCTCTGCAGGGTTGGTGCGAAGCAGACCTGGAGGTAGCGGAACCCAGAGGACATCGGGGGTTTGTCATTGTTCCTAGAGGCAGCTGGTCTTCCCGTTAAAGCGTGGAAGAAAGAGCCTGAATTATTATGATGCCTTACAAGGTCCTGCTCATTCATTGCAGCTGAGAATGGCAGATTAAAGATATTTTTTTTTTTTTAAGGTGAAGGAAAAGTTCTGTTGTGATTGAAGAACAGGAGTAGCAGCTGGGTGCCCTGTGCCCCCTTGCATGGCTGCCTAACAGCTGGAAATGCGGGGCTGGGCAAGGTCACAAGCTCTCCGTCCGTTTTGTAAAAGGCAGATCATGTCGTCTATAGCAGGTAGTGAGGGTGCAGAACTCCTTCAGATGGAGGAATCAGATTTGCTCTAGGAGCTCAAAGTCTCACTTTCTTCCTAAATCCTTGCTGGCAGGAGCAGCTCAGGGTAAGGGCAGGGGCACGCGCCAGCTCCCCGCTCGGAGCAGGGTGCGCGGTTCCTGCGGTTACGGTCTCCAGGGCCGTGTGGCTGATGTTGCGTAGACGGTGAACCCTCATCTGTTCCTAAAGGCGGAGGAGCAGAGCTAGACCTCAAAGCCCCAGCTGAAACCCATTTTCGGGAGCTGCCGCCCCCAGGCCTGGCTCTGCAGCCATCAGCTGGGGCTGCGCTGCATGTCCCCCTTCGGTGGGGACAGAGAGCACAGACCCAGGCCGTTTGGGCGCTGGCGTAAGCACTGCTTGACAGCTCGTCCCTGTGTTTTCTCGCAGGCATGCCAACCGGACTGCAAGGGCAGAGCGTCTCTTCGGGTAGCTCCGAAATCAAATCTGACGACGAGGGAGATGAAAACCTCCAGGACACAAAGTCTTCTGAGGACAAGAAACTAGAGGATGACAAGAAGGATATCAAATCAATTACTAGGTCAAGATCTAGGTAACAGTATATAATAGTGTCGCTTCATTTAATTCCTTTACTGGATTTTGATGAAGTGAACAGAACAGGAGGAAACTATGAGGTTTTTTCCTGGCAGGTAAAACCACAGCCTAAGTGGAACGGCATGGCTGTTCTGGCAGTACCGAGTGCCTTTCTGGTACCTGTACTCCAGGACGCCCTCAAATTCGAACAATTCACCAATTTGGACACCGAGCAAGTTCTCCACAATCTACAAAGAAATTGCGTTACGCTAAAATCTGTGAACTAGGCTGTTATTCCTCTCTGCCTATGCTTGCAAATTGGAATACAGTATGGATTTTCATCTCTTTAAAAATGTGCCTAAGAGCTGATCACACCTGCATCTGAACTAAGGAACCGTATGCTTTTCTCTTACCTCTGAAATAAACTTGTCATTCCCAGTCCTCAATTTCTGTAAATCTCTAGGACTCCCTGCGTTTAGAGGTCTTTACTTGTTTTGGCATATTCTTCATAAATGTTTGTAAAGTGTTAGTGAAGTCGTAGCTGGATTTTAACATCTGGGAATTCATGCCCATGGTGAACGCGAGCGATGTCTATGGGTGCTGCAGACGTGAACCTGAGCGAGGGACAGCCTTTCCTTCTGTCCCCTGGTTTTCACCTGCCGCGCCTGCCTGTCAGCACAGGACAGATACGCGTCAGCGTAGCAAAAAATCCCAATAAAGCTGAAGTCCAGGCACAACCCTGCTTTGTGCAGGGCATTTTTTTAAAGATGAATGGCAGTGTCCTTCTGCCTTTCCTCCTTCCACGCCTGGTTCTCTGTACAAAAAGCGAGCTGAGGTCCGAAGGCTCTGAGCAGCCGTGCTGCCTCCGAGAGAGCCCCGAGACTCGGAGCTCTCAGGCCAGCGCTCGCCCATGTTCAAAACGTTAATTACATTCACGTCTCTTATGACCAGAGAAAATGTATGACACTCGAGATTTTCTCTGAGTAAATGTGTTGAAGTAACCAGAGGTAGAAGTGAGGCTTTCATGTGCGTTTATGATATGGTAAGAAGAAGCACCTTTATGCTGATGCGAGGTGATCTTAGTTCTTGGTAATTCAACAAATATGCTGTGGCTTATGCATATTTATATGTCCTTTGAAGCTGTTGTAGGCTAACATTTTTGCTTTTAACATGCTTGCAGCTTTAAAAGGTTACTCCTGATATTATTTGTATGTCTAAATCCATGTTGTTAGGGCTGCTGGAAATTTATTACTCCATTTGCATAACCAAGTCAAATTATATAGTGCCAGTGACTCACCAGTGGATGTGTTTTCAATTTAACGTCATCATTTTATCTGGATAGAAGGCAGTTCTGTTGCAGAAAGGATGCACAAGTTCACCGTAGGGCCCTTCACAGCCATAGATGACTTCCGTGGCTCTTCGCCCATGGGCGTTTCGGTGCCCCGTGCTCCGTGCGGGGACTGGGGCGCTGCCCACACCGCTGCCCGTGGCTCCCCACTGCCGCTGGTAGGGAGGACGGCAGATCCTCACCTTCAGTAGTAGAGAAAGTTTCTCCCAAAGCCCGAATGATGGTCTGCTGAAAGGGAAACGTGTAAATGCGTGGTTGTCATTCCGGCTTGGAAGCTACTGCTGAGCGGAGGTCTGCCACGATTTAAAATGTTGCAGTATTGGCTGCGATAAAGTATGTTACAGAAGCAAAGCTATATATTTGCTTCTTTCAAGTATCACAAGTCCCACCTTGCAGATCATAAAGCTTCATTACAAACCAAGGCTTTACTCAGTGTAAAATTTAAGGAGATGGACTTTGCATGGGTTTGGTGGAAGAGGAGCAGCAAGTAAGAATGGCTCAGAAGGTGTCTGTTCGTGACTTGGAGCCCTGGTTTTGGACAAAGTCTGTTGAAAATCTTTGCACTACTTATTCTCCACGTCATTAGAAAATTATGTGTTCCTTTTGTCTCCCAGCAATAACGATGACGAAGACCTGACACCAGAGCAGAAGGCCGAGAGGGAAAAGGAAAGGAGAATGGCCAACAACGCTCGGGAGCGCCTGCGCGTCCGTGACATCAACGAGGCTTTCAAGGAGTTGGGCCGGATGGTGCAGCTCCATCTGAAGAGCGACAAGCCCCAGACCAAGCTCCTGATCTTACACCAGGCTGTGGCTGTCATCCTCAGCTTAGAGCAGCAAGTCAGAGGTCAGTGTGCCACCTCTTGTGTCCCCTTACATCCCTCCTGGGCTTCGGCCATGCCAAACGCCCCTTTCTGGATGGGGGAAAGCCTGGCCAGGGGCACTGGGTGCCAGGGAGGGGGCAAGACCTTGGCACCCAGAGCCAGCCGGGCGCCTCCAAGCCACCGGGGTGCTTGTCTTCCCTCGCGGCTCTGGCACCGGGGGTGCTGGCGTAGGTCCTGGGCAGCCTCGGCACGTTTTACGTTCTTCAGCAAGGCCCAACTGCAGTGTTAAGCTTGGCTGCTCCTTCGCAAAGCTCAAGCCCGGAGGTGGTTGCGGAGCTTGCGGATGGAGTTGCGCTGCGTTTCAGTGCTTGGCCTGACCAAGCTGCGTCCTCCGCTTCAGCCCGCTAAATTCCCGTAGCAGGACTGGAACGGATAACGGACGATTAATTGTTTTAAATGCTCGTGCAATGAACGGATAAAAAGGTGAATATTTGAAATGGCCTTTTGCTTCAATTCAACAGAAAGAAATCTGAATCCTAAAGCAGCGTGTCTGAAAAGAAGGGAAGAAGAGAAAGTATCTTCAGATCCTCCTCCGCTTTCCCTGGCGGGACCCCACCCTGGGATGGGAGATGCCTCCAATCACATGGGACAGATGTAAAAAAAAAAGGCAAGTTTGTTGGCAGCCGTGGCCCGGGAGCCCGCTGCCCGCCCCCGGCGGGGTTGCCCCCCGCCAGCCCCCGTCCCGGGGCAGTCCATCCCGGGGGGCTGCGCGTGGGGGGCTGTGCATTGGGGGGGGGCACGTGCCGGCCCACCCCTTGGGAATTGATTTTGGGGTCGCCCTGTGAGCAGGCTTGGTTGCCAAGGCCCGTTCAGTCGGGTGGCTGGAGGAGGGTGCGGGGACACGCGCTCACCTCTCCTTGACTGACGAGATTTTTTACTTCTTCCACAGGTCCAAGTTGCCACATTTCTTCATTTAAGCAAGAGACCACTTCCTTAACAGCTGTATTATCTTAAACCCACATAAACACTGCTCCTTAACCCCTTTTTTGTAATATAAGACAAGTCTGAGTAGTTAAGAATCACAGACGCAAGAGATTTCAGCATTCCCGATTATTAAAACCGAGAAAAAAACAAACAAAAAAGTGCAACTTGAGGGACGACTCTCTTTAACATATCATGCAGAATGTCTAACGCAGTATGTTACGAGCTGTAAGTGCACAGCCTAGAGACTGAATGGCAATCTTCTCCACACTGTGGGACAATGCATTTGTGCCTAAACTTCTTTTGGAAAAAAAAAAAAAAAATATAATTAATTTGTAAGTCTGAAAAAAATATTTAATTTAAAATTGTAAACTTGCAATAATGAAAAAGTGTACTTCTGAAGAAAAAAAAAAAAAATGAGCGTTTTTGTTGGTGTGCTAGACAGCTAGTGTTTATACTTACTGGATATTAAAAGGGAAGCTTTGCTGCCCAGATATTTACAAAACCAGCAAACGTCCTAACGAAAACTGAAGCGATGACATTAGCCATTCCTTAGGGTAGGAGGAACAGATGGATCTTATAGACCTATGACAAATATATATATATAAATATATATATAAATATATATTAAAAATATATATTATATAAATNGGGGGAGGGGGGCGGGACACGACACACGACCATCGCGGGGGAAAATTGCAAGTAGTGTGACAGATTTGATCGACTTCTTTTTCTGTTGTTCTTCTCTCGTTTCTAAGTGGATTATTTAAGTGTAGACCACTTGCTGCCTCCTCCTTTCTTTGCGAAATGCCAATTTCGGTCATCATGCAGCATTATACCGAGCCTTATGAGTCCTAAAGCATTAAGTTGCACTTTCTCGAGGAGGGGTGGTAGTACAGTATTTCTCTGGCCAGTACGAATGAAGTTTTTACTTAACATATTTAATAGTAACATAGCTCAAACTACGGCACAGCAGCTCATCAGAGAACTAGCTTTGAAGTCTGGGCACAATTGAACCAACTTCCATAGTGAATCTTAATAACGATGGACTTTGGTGTACAGTACGATTAACAGATAGTGCTCCTAGTTAAGTATTTGTCAGCATCCTTTTGTCTCTAATTCCAGTTTCTATTTTTACAGCCACACCAACCTGGCATGTATTTTAAATAAAATCTCCCTGTTCGAGTAGATTTTCCACCTATCAACACTGAATAAATGCCATAAATCCATCAAACGGTCTAAATGTTCCATCTGTTCTCCTGTTTTGCCAGTTATATAGTAATGAAAAATACATTTGTAAATTTTATGCAACAAATGGCAAACGTATCATTATTTTGAAATTGTGTATGTAAAAGTTATATTTTTACATGTAGACTCTTGTTATTATGTGTTTTAATACATTGTATCGGTTTTTTTGTTTATAAAAATCTGTGTGGTTGAAAAAAAGTCTCATTTAAATGAAATAGTGAGATACAAGAATCTGAATTTTATGTTTGTTTCTGAAAACGTAAAGAACAAAATATGGTAGTTACCACGTGCTCACCTTCGACATCCCCATACCCATTTGGATTAGCTGTGTGCGTGCTGAAAACTGTAAATATGTTCAGTAGCGATAAAACTTTCAATGTTTTGATTTGTCGATAAGTTTCTCAAATGTGGAGGTGGATTCAACTGCTAGAGCAGCCGCTAGAGGAGCCCACACTAAGGCGGAATTCCCAGTTCCAAAGGCTTATTGCAGGAGAATGGCTGGACTTGGAGCGGGCCTGGTTTATCGGAGAGGGGGGTCCTAGAGGTTGAGCCCACCCGGCGCTGGTGGGCCGGGGGTCCCGGCAGCGGGCTGGAGGGCTCTGCTGCTGCGCGCCGCGCGCGCTGTCCCTCCGCATGCTGCGAAGAGCACGATGCCGATGAACAAGCCATATATCTTTTTCCAGGAGGCCTCGCACCCGGCGGACCACGCTCGGTTTCCGTCTGTCCGAGCGCACCGCTCGAGCGGGGTAGGGAGCGGCACGGAGATCACTGCCGAGACGCCGAGGACTGTGCTTCTGATAAACGATGTAAAAAAAAAAAAAAAAAATTATAAGACCAACTTCATGTTTATTTAAAACAATCTGTGGACAGAAAATAAATGACGAGTTTAGTTTCTGGAACTTAAAAAAGAAAGAAAAAGCTTTTCTTGTTCCGCTCGCACTGGGCTCTGGCTGACCCGGAGGAGCAGCTGGGGCGGTGCCGGGCGGCCGCGGCGCTCCCGGCACCGGGATGGATGCCCGTGGCCGCAGCGGGCACGCAGCCCCTAGTTTGCGCAGGATGCGCCCTCATCCATCCTGGATGTAAGAACGGAGGATCCTGGCCGGCTTCCGCTCCAGATGAGGCAAGATTTACAAACAAAAACCCCCGCGAGTGTGTAACCCTTGGTTTTTTCCGTTATTTCCCAGCCCAGGTAAGGTGTGCGCATCTCGAGCTGCCGTTCTCCGAGGGGATTGAGCTGATGATACTTAGTTAAAGCGATGAAGGTTTTAGAAAGCTGTACCCTGTGGTAAGAAAACCGGGCTAAGAAACTCTCAAAGAAAGAAAAATACTGAATTAGCAGCTTTTTCTGAACTGATCCACCTCCACATTCAAGTAATTTATGAATATGCTGAATAGGGAATCTGTTCATCTAGAACTTTTTTACCATTTGTCTTCTGTGTAGCTGCAAGGAACACTAATGTTTATACAACTGTCAGTCCTACCAGTGATGCAACTTGTACTGATTCAGTCTTCCGAGGTTTTTTGGGTTTTTTTAGGTTTTTTTTTTTT
>VYXH01012392.1:44753-54753 GCA_013397275.1 Burhinus bistriatus | reverse complement strand
GCCGTGCCCCGGCGGGCTCGGTGCTGCGCTGCTGGGGTGGCCACAGGAGCCAGTGCCGGCGGCGGTGCCGGGCGCTTCGGGCTTCCCCCACGGTGGCTTCTTCACTGGCCAGGAAGGTTGGCAAAGGAAAGAGTTATAAAAATGTAAGATTGTTTTCGTTCTCATTCTCATATAGATGCTCTGGTTTTTGCTCTGTTCTGTAAATAAAACATCTGTGTTTCACCCTAAAACTCTCTGAGCCCCTGGAAGAACACAAAGCACCTGCTAGAGCAAGCCGGGCATGCTGGAGCGCAGGCAAAGCCAACCCGTCAACCGTGGAAAAACTGGCGGAATCTGTAAAATCCGAGGCTGTGTACCTGCAGGAATGTAAGCTGCGAAGGGCTGCGCTGTGCCCTCGCTTGCCGCGCCCGGTGGGGTGGGTCTGCTCTTCTGCAGGTGTTTCTCTGCTACCGTTGCGTGGTCGGAGCTGGAGTGAAGACCCGAGGTGCGCAGTCATTGTGAACCCAGCGTTGCCAACCTCACGCGTGGTTTCACGGTATTTGTGTTTGGGGTTTTTTTTAATAATCCACTTCTGGTCGGCACTGTTGGACCTTCTCAAGCCAGACGGAAACCACCGAGTTCAGACCTGTACAAACTCCTCGCGTCACATGCGGTGGTGGGGACGTGCAAGCTGCGAGGGGATCCTGGTGGAGCGGCCTTGGGTTGGGCTTGGAGAAGTGGGGTGGGCCGGCTCACGCAATGGGTGTACAGCACCGGGGGTGGCCACAAAAACATTGTGGTATTGCTCTGAGGAATTGTTTATCCTGTGCGGTGTCTCTGGGACCTTTTCAGCACCCTGCCAGGCCCACCAGGGCGGCCGGTGGTAGCAAAAGGTGGGGACTCCATCTGACCAGTGGTACGTGACGTGCGCCTGATAACTCGCCAAGCTCTTGAACGATAACGCCTCTGGTTTTGCCAGTGAATGGAGTTTTGCTGCTGCGGTTTACCCTTCCACCACAGCTCAGTGTTGCTGCCGAACGACGCAGTTTGGTCGCTTCGAGTGTTAGAAACGAAATAATGTGTTTAACTGAGTTTTCCTTCCCGACTAGGATAGGAGGGTCATTCTAAACAACTGCAGACGCTGGCTCCGTGGTATTGCCTGGGGGAGGGTGCTCAGACTTCTCAGACAACAAAATCTCCGATGAATCCCTTGTGGAGAAGGTGGCTTTTGGGGCAGCCCCTCGAGGCTGTGCGTGGCTGCCGGGCACGGTACGGCCCGGGGAGGTCTCCGCATGCCCTGTGGGTTCTCAGCTCATTTTGGAGGAACTCCTGCAACCCCCGAGTCCACCACCCCGCTTTTCATCTGCAACCACCAGACCTCTCCTTCCCAGCACCGCCAGCCTGGACCGAGCAGGAGCCCCTGCCTGTTTCTGCCTGCGTTGCCTGCTCTGAAGATGCCACCGGAGCCGCTGCCCGACACATCCGGGTGCTGCCAGTCCTCCTCTGCCTGGGAAGCCACTGCGCTCCCGCATCGTCCCCAGTGCCATCGGTCCCAGGCACAGCCTGGCTGGAGCAAGGAGCCGGGCGAGCAGGGACGGAGGAGGAGGCAGCGCGGGCAGCCCAGCACCGGCTGCCCGGCCACCAGCCTGTGCCTGCACCTTGCCTCGGGCATCAGAGCCACTGGCCAGCTCGCAGGCGTTAGTTCTCCACCTGCAGAAACCAAAGGGGCTTTGCCACGGGGGTGCCCCGAGGGGCTGCGAGGGCTGGGAAAGGTGCACGGGTGGCATGGGGCACCGGGCACAGCTCTGCCAGCCCAGGGCTGGACGGAGAGGTGCCGGGGACGGAGACACAGCCACTGACAGCGACTCAGCCGCGCTGTGTTAGAGGGCTTTCAACAGGACATTCTGTTGGTAATTCGTTTATGAGGAGCTTGGGCTTTTTTTTTGTTTACTAACAAAGCTACGGGGCTCCACACTTCTTCTGAAAAAGAATAGCAGAGCTGAAGGGTGGAAGAATGGGTTTCATTCTTCTGGTGTCTCTATAGATAGGGTTTGGATGAGGCATCATCCCACCCTGTCCCGTGGCTGACAGCTCTAGGAAAGTTGGCTTGATATCCTATGCAATTATGCTGCAATTATGTTGGTAGCCAGTAAATACATCTCAAGTGTCTTGAGCTTGTAAATCTTCGAAGTGGGAGCGCTGGGAATGAAACCGCCTCGTCCTCTCGGCTGGAGCTCGGACACGGCGCCTGGCTGCGTTACAGGGCACGGGGGCACCGCGGGGGACAGGGACCCTCAGCCCCTTTCTGAGCCAGAGAAACCCCTCCGGCTCCCTCCCTGCACCCCCGCTCTGTAAAGTCCCCTGCAGTGATCTTCTCTGGACACGTAGGTTTGGGGTTTTTTTTGTTTTTAAAACAATGCTGAGGCTAAAATGAAGTTCCCCCCGTCTTGTTTGCTTTCTGCTTTGGTACCTGTGGTTTTTCAGATCTGAAACCTGCTTACGTGGGCGCCGAGCGAGGGTCACCCCAGGACAAAGCCTTTCACGCGGCGTTGTCCTCCTACATTTGGATGCAAACTGCGCTGGCCCCACTGTTAGCAGTTTCCCACACGTATTTAAACCCGAGCGCTCGTCAATCTGGTGGCACAGACCATCTTTGAAGACAAGCCCTCCTGGCCTGGAGCGCAGTACGTGGTGGTTAAGACTCATCTCACACTTCAGGGGGGTCCCTAAACACTATGGCTTTGGCCTCTCACTGTCAGACGCTGATTTATGTGTGTGCAAGGAGGGTGTGAAAACAGCCTTTTGGCTTTGGTATCAGTTTTGATGGACTCAGGGGAGAGGCGAGGAGCAAGGCTTGTCCGGGGGCAGCAGCGTCTCTCACCCAGCGACGGGGGGAGCAGACCACAGTGCCAGAACCAGCGGGCTGGCCCATGGCTCGGTGCTGCTGCTCTGGACATCGCTAGAGAAAGAGTTTGCCATTGCTTCTTCCCTGTGATTAGGAGAAAGACCTGATGTTTTGGGTACTCCTATTTGCAGAGACCAAAGTCCTGTGTCAGAGGGAACATCCCCGGACAGCCGGGCCACCCGTGCAGTGATGGCTTTCACAATGGCTACAAGTAAAGAAGAGGAGGAACTTCTTGACTCCGAGGGTGGCAGAGCACTGGCACAGGCTGCCCAGAGAAGTGGTGGGGTTTCCAGCTCTAGAGACATTCCAAACCCACCTGGACGCCGTCCTGTGCAACCTGCTGTGGGTGACCCTGCTCTGGCAGGGGGGTTGGACCAGATGATCTCCAGAGGTCCCTGCCAACCCCCGTGATTCTGTGATTTTTCTGATGTCAAAAAAAAGACCAACAATAGATAATACAGGGCAAGAGCAAAAGCCCCGCATCAGTTTGCACGCAATGGGTCTGCCTGAGGTCCCTCACAGCCCAGGAGGACTCAGCCCGTGCCGACTGGTGGACGAGCGGCTGCAGGTCCCACACCAGCAGCCATCAGGGCAGCGGCAGCAACCTCAGGGGGTTTTGCAGAGCTCCGGGGCTTTGCTGGTAGGACAGGCTGGGGAATGTGCCCCCATGGGGCAGCACGTCGGTTATAAGCCGAGCTCTGCAAACTCTGCCCCGCTGCAGGCTTTAACCAGCCAAGGCACGCGGGGTGAGCCCGGTGCGGGACAAGGCCACCCTGGGCTCCTGGCAGCCCCTGCCACCCACCAGCCAAGCCAGGGGTGGGTCCCGTGCCCCAGGCTGCTGCGTGGGGATGATGTTTAGCTCGGGCAGGCTTTGCTCAGTGGGCACTGAAAAGCCCCAGGGTGCAAACCGCTGTTGTGGCCACCAGCTCTCGCCATGCTGGTGCCCGTCGCTGGCTGTCACCTGGTGTCACCGGGATGCTTGTTCTGGAAAACTGCATCTGGAAGCAGGGTCGTAACACTGGAAAGTACACGTGCACACACATGCATGGCGTTTCTGCTAAGAAAAAAAAAAGCCACAGTGCCCAAAGCCGCAGGAGGGCAGTGCCGTGGGAGAAAGCCCAGGGCAGAGACCCAGCCCAACTGGGCCTCAGCACTGGGAGAGGAAGGGGGATGGGATGGGATGGGATGGGATGGGATGGGATGGGATGGGATGGGATGTTGTGTGAAGCAGCTGGGGGAAACAACCAGGCCAGAAGCATCCAACCATGGGCAGAGGTGGGGGATAAAAGCTGTCCAGCTCCCTGGGTGATGGGAAGGGTGGTTCCTGGGTGTGTTACTAAAATCAATCAATCAATCAATCAATCAATCAATCAATCAATCAATCAATCAATCAATCAATCAATCAATCAATCAATCAAAGGCAAGGTTGTTTGCAAGCCGTGTGATTTATTTTTTTAAGAACAAAGCCAGTCTGCACCAGGCAGGTGTGAGCTGTGTTTTGCTGTGTGACTTGCTGGTGTTTGCCCAGCAGCGTGGTGGCCCTGGGACATGCTGGGGCCACGTGGGAGCCTGGTGATGAGACACCGGTACTGACTGCCCAGTCTCAGGTAGGATGGTCAGTAGTGTTTCCTTGCCTTCTAATCACTGGTTTTTCTTTTAATTACTTAATTTTACCCAGCTACCCCTGACTCTGTGTTCTTAGAATAACTTCAGGAGTTTCTCCCCCTCCTTTCTGCTAATCCCAACGCCGCTGGAAGGTGTCAGGGCCAAATTGGATTTGAGGTACTTCTGAGAAGAGCAAGTGGGTGCCTCCCTGGGCAAGAGGGGTTTCTGGGGTACCCCGGCCACCGGCTGGGATCGCATCCTTCCCAGGAAAACTGATTTCCCACCCAATGCTATGATCGGCTGTGCTGGCAAAGCTGCCAATGTTTTCCCATTCCCTGTGGAAATGAGAAAGGGGAAACCTGGAAGCTTTTCTGGTGAACAATGAAAATGTTACCCCAAAATACCTCCAAATAACTTGGGGTTACCCAGGAATCTCCCCCGGAGGGTGATGCGGGGTGCTGCATCCTTCCCGGTCCACAGGAGTCTTTGTGAAAACAAACCAATGCCAAATGAAATGGGCTGAAAAGTTTCTCTTTCAGTAAACAGCCCTTTTGGCAAGAAATGCTGAAAATTTTCTGTTCCCTTCTAGGCACTGATTTTTCTCCAATACTGCTGCTTATACGATCAGATAGATTTCTGTAGCATGAGCTGCTTTTAAGCTCTTAAAAACCTACTCTCTTGTAATCTAGTGTTAATCAGATTGTAGTCGGCTGTCCCTGGTATGGCGCAGTGGGGCTGTAAGGCCGGGGAGCCTTCCTGCGATGCCGTGGGGCGGCTTAAAAACCTCGGCGGTGGTTCTGTAGTGCCACTTTGTTAGTGAAGAGAGTGTTTTGGTGGCCGTAGCTCCGTGAGGACCTGCGATGCTGGAGGTGAAGCCGGGGGGATTTGCCCGGCCCCAAGCAGTGGGGTGGCTGCTGGGCAGGAGGCAGAGCCCCGGGCTTTAACTCAGCCCTCCGCCTGGGATCTGGGGTTTGGTCCTTGGAGCCCTGGCATCCCTCCAGAAGTGCTAAATACCTCGGGTAGATCCTTAGCTAGGACTCATTTATCTTCTTTACTCCACTAAGCCAATATTGTTATTTATAAGAGAAATCCTGCAACCGCCTTCTAAATCCCTTCCCCAGCACAGCTGGGCAGATGTGCTCCTGGCACCGGCAGGGAACAGGCTCGTGGCGGAGCGGTGAAGGTCTTACCCGGGTCCTGCCATGGCCCCGCAGGCAGCCCTGGGGCTCGAGCTGGGAAGGTGCAGGACAGAAATACTCACAGACTCAGCTCTCTGTTCTGAAAATAGATGAAATTTTATTTTAGTAGGATTTTTTTTTTTTTTAATAAAAGCGTAATAGCTCCAGAAACAACTTTCTGATGTCAAATATTCAGTGCCTCTGTCAGAAAAGAGCAGCACTGGGCAAGTAGCACTGCAAATGAAATTCCAACCCACCTCCAAGAGAAGCCCAGCAGAGCGTCCCCGTGCCCAAAGCCGCGCGGCGGGGGCTCCAGCACAAAGCAAACTTCGGTGCAGATGTGCTGGTGAGCGCTCAGATACTTACCGAAATGCGCTAAATAACTGTAAGCCTGAGACTCAAAGAAGTCTAAAGAGGATTAAAGCATCTGAAATAGGCCAGAACAGTTTTGTTGCCGCCTTTTTTTTAACTTTGCAAGAAGAGTGAGTCGCTAGCAGGATGCCAGAAAGCTCCCCACCCTCCCTGCATGGCCGGGGAAGATGGTGCAGGAGCAGCAGCCGCTATCCCGGAGCTGAGTGCCGGAGCCGGGAGCTGGCGAGTGAGGACCAGTGCCGGCAAAGTAGGGCACACTGGGCTGGGGGGGGCTTAATGGTGCTCTAATCCAGAGAAAAATCACATTTGTAAATAGAGGCTGGGGGGGGGAACCACCATCCGCTGCATTGCAGCCTGCAAGCTGTTGGTGCGGGGCTGCAGAACACCCCGACACCGCGGTGCCTGCTGCAGCTGGGAAGGGGACATCTCGTGTGCCCTTGGTCCTGTGCCACCGGCAGAGGCTCAGACTCGGCAGCTTTGGTGTTAAAGCTACACCAGAAGCATCCAGACTCCAGTTTGGGGGTGGAACATCCCCACAGCGCTGCCTGTCATTGTCCTCTGAGGTGTCGTTGTCTGCCTTGGTCGTATTTGAGCCCGCTGGGCTGGCATCGCCTGTGACCCTGCATGCCCAGCGAGTCGCTGGGATTTAATGGTTTGTGAGGGCAAATACATGAGCCCTGGAAGGCAGAATTAAAACCCTGGGGACTGTGGTGCGCAGCAGTGCGCGTGTATCTGTACACATGGACACCCAGCACAGACGGACCAAAAGGTGATAGAAAATACTGGTGACTAGTCACGATAAATCCTTAGTTTTGCCCATCCAGGTGTGGAAAAAGATGTTTAGCATTTACAGAGTGTTGGGACCGTTTTATGCAGCACAAAAATGAAGTGTAATTCCTAGGGCATCCCCTGCCCCATCCGTGTCCGTCTGGGCTGACCCTCCGTCCCAGCCCCCAGAGCCGCAGCGGTGCGGGGGCCCACGAGGCCCACAGAGTCACACTTAGATGCAAAGATTATGTGAAAGTCCTGAATAATGTGGAATGAAAGGGACTGAAAGATCATTAAAATTAATCAGAGATTAATGGAAACAAAAACGCAAGTCTGCTGAGCCAGTCTGATCTGCTGTCAACTGAACTTGTTTTAGCTGAGAAGTAAGACTATCAGATTTGGAGCATAATGACAAGGATAAGTAAGATCTCTTAAACCTCTAGAGAGATGCTGTCAAGTGCTCCCAGCCCTTCTGCGACCTCCCCGGCGTCCCTGTCTCCTCCCCATCCCCACAGGCAGGTCCATCCCCAGGGTGGGACCCCTTGCAGCACGGGGCTGAGCAGCCAAA
Source organism: Burhinus bistriatus (assembly GCA_013397275.1). Lineage (NCBI taxonomy): Eukaryota > Metazoa > Chordata > Aves > Charadriiformes > Burhinidae > Burhinus > Burhinus bistriatus. The sequence continues at coordinate 47,378 of VYXH01012392.1, read as the reverse complement.
GTCCAGGAACGCTGACAGCCTGCCTCTTCGAACTGTCTCCCTGCTGCCACAGTACCGGCAATATTTGGACAAACTTTGCCCATCAGCGAAATGTGTGCTTCTTCCTAGGGGAGGGGGCGGGGTTTTTGTGGAGGGTGAGACACAGAAGGCTGGTGTGTCGGGGGGTCAGTTCATTTTAATGGTGCGAGAGCTACAGTGAGTTACATCCGAAAAGGATCTGGCACGCAGGATTTATTTCCAGAAAAAAAAAAAACCACAGCAAATACGCAGTGGCTCGCTTGCAAAAAAAATGTGGTTTGGATTAAAAGTTATGCTTAAAAAAAAACCCAAAACCAAAAAAACCCCCAAAAACCTAATATTGCTTTTAAAACATCATAGGAGATTGCTGGAACACTTGGGAATGAGCTGAATTTGGTGATGGTGTGGGCCAGGTGCTGCGGCGCAGCGGGACTGGGTTTTGCCCGATGCCAAATACCCTTCCCCAGCCTGCCCCTCACCCTGCCCTTCCTCCTACCCTTCCTCCCACTCTTCCTCCCGCACCTCCGGGTCCGCAGCCCTGTCGGGGCTGCCCAGCTGCAGGGACACAGCCCGGCCCCGCGGCTGTTTGATGCTGTCGGTCGGAAGTCAGTCGGATTCGAGGAAGCTCAGGATATTACAGCATCAGAGCCGGCGTAATTAGAGGCAGATCTGCGATTGCTGTAAATTGTCTTAGCTTCATTGAAGTCAATAATCTTTGAAGTGGATGGAGGTATGATAACTTACACCAGCTGAGGATCTGCCAACAACTGGGGGGGGTTTGCAGTCAGTTATTCATCCTTACAGCCCAAGGGCTAACCACCGGCCGTGCCTCCCCAGGCACGTCCCTGGGTCTGAAATACTGTCCCCGTGTCCTGGGAATATTCAGCAAATGGATCCTAAATAGTTACCTGGGGCTGAGAAGGTGAAAATCGGATGGGGGGGGGGGGGAAATTATTACTCGCTACGGCACTAGCGATGGGGCGAACTGAAATGCAGGCTCCCCTGGAGGGTTTGGGGCTGGGAGACATGGGTGACGAGGAGTACTGAAGAAACAGCGGTGTGATCCCAGGCGGGTTAAGAAGCAAACCAACGTGTTTGTAAAGATGAAAAGTGACGCATTCACCTGGTTATGGCCCCGTTTTATTTGTTTTTTAAAGAAAAGCCTTAGTGGGGTTTTCAGGGCGTTTGAAAAACTAACCTGGGGACTGAAAGAGTGTTTCCAATAGCGCTGTCTCTTTTTTCAGATAACTCACGCAGTCTTCCTTTTTTATTGCCTGTGAAATCTCTCTGCAAGAGGAACTCATATAACAACCAAAAGCCCAAGACTTCACTGACTTCTTCTGCCTTTCTCCTCTCCCCTGCACTGCAGGTTAGTTTATTCCTGCCAGGCTTTGCAGTGATGCTTTTGGGCAAGGGGATGAGGATCCACCAAGGAAAGCAGCAGGTATTTTTACAGTGCAGCATCAGGATTTGGCTTATGTCTGCTGAGGTATGGGGGTGTCGATGTTTGTCATCTTTACTCCCAGTTTGAACTGCCCCCGGGACACACGTATCCCTTGCCGAGTGTCTTGTCCTCGCAGCTCGCTAAGGCTGCCAGCCGTCGCAGAGTCCCCTCGTGAAACATGTCGCAACTGGTTCACCTCACCAAAACCTTTCTTTCTCCCTCAGTTCCTCTAATTTTTGTGAAAAGCTCATTGCCGCTTTGCTGCCGTATCTCTACCTTCAAGCTCCTTCTCAGACCATGAGGGCAAACGAATACAGAAAGCTAAATTAGACATATTGCACAGGAATGCAGGCTCCAATCAGACCCTTGCTGCTCATTCCTCTGCACAAAGCGCATAAATTCATCCCAGATGGGTAAATAAGCCGTCAGCTTTTATTGAGAAAACTGTGTATTCATTTTGCTGCTGCTGACTAATTTCTCATAGACATTCCTTCCTATGTATTGAGCAAGCATCTTCCCGCATCCCTCTGCTGCACTGTTAGCAGGAGAAATTATATCGTCCTATTTCTGATTTGTGTTTGGTCATTCTAGCTCTTTTTAAATAGGCTTATCCAATCAAACTGGGGCTTTGTGATGGAGGTGAGCCAAAAATCTGGAGACCTACTGCCAGGGCTCCGTGCTATCGTGTTCCGAGCCGTGGGGACTCGGTATAAATTGATCAGATACTTGGTGGAGAGAGACGTCTCCTAGACACAGCCGATCACGCCAGCTTCCACCAGCCCGGCTTTGGAGAAGGCCAGCTATCAGCTGCTCCAGTCGGGAGGCTGCGGCTTTGGCAGGCGATGCCTTTGGGGGTCATTTTGGCAGATCGAGCAGGTTCTGGTACTGCATTTTAAGAGAGCAGCGGTGGCGAGGGGTTGTTCCCCGATCCCCCTCCACGCCGGGGTGCTGGGTTGCAGGGCCGTGGCGCTGGCGGAGGGGAGGCAGACGCCGCAGCTGGGGCTGGTCCCCGGCTCCTTCCTCCGCCGCCTTTCCCACAGCCCCGGGTATTGTCTCGGCGGCTGCTCGGGCCGGCTGGGGCTGGCCGGCCCCGGCAGAGCGCCCACGGCTTTTGGTTCTCATTCTTCAGAAAAACTCGTAGGGGGGGGGGGGGTGGGAGAAAG
>VYXH01012392.1:10486-44719 GCA_013397275.1 Burhinus bistriatus | reverse complement strand
AGAAAAACAATAAAGTGCAAAATAAGGAAGTTTCTTCATCCGCCTCCCTGTGGGGATATCAGGGTCCCGTCGTGGGGGTGGGTTGGTGACCTAATGGATTCCCCTTGCCCTGCTCCGGCTGCCTCTCCCTGGCTCCCTGGCATGGGGATGCCAGCCGGGTGGTGGGCACAGACCACGCCAGGGGCAGCAGTAGGTTTTAGGTGCAATCCCGGGTATTTGCCGCTGGTTACGCACAGCCGCGACCTCGAAGCCACCAGGACAGCTGATAGATTCACCCCATCCACGACCCCTCTGGTTAATGGGATGCTCTTCCCACTCCACGCAGTCACTCTTGCACTGTGAGAAGCTGGCGGGGTCCGTGCAGCCCGGGGTTTCTCCGGCTGGACCCGGCAGCACCCTGGGAGCATAGCCGGGAAAAGCCAGCTCCCGGCATTCACTGTGGTCCCAGCTCTGCTGCCAGCAGAGTCCCTTTAGAGGCTGCAGGACCACCTTCATGAGGGCTTTTCCTGCCCACTCACTTTCTCATGAATGCATTTGGGGTCTTGCATTCCCGTTGCGCCATTACTGGTGGGAGTCAGTGAGGAAAATGGATTTGAGGTTTGTGGATGTGCAGTGCATTATCATTCCCTTCTCTCTCCTCCTCCATCCCTTTGCCCTCTCCCTGTCTCCTTGTTTGGTTACTTACTAGCAAATACTCATTTAAGGAAGTCTAATAGTGGCGCAGGTTTATTTCTTATTAATTTTTATCCAGTACTTTTCTACATGTCAGAAACACATGGCATATTTCCAAGGGAGAAAATATGTGTTAAGGTCTAAAATTTATCTGTTCAAAGATCCCATTCAAAGCCAGGGTGTGTCAAGCAACCTCCTGGAAGGCTGGTATCAATTTTAACCTGGTATTCAGTTATTACACAGGTGCAAGTTCTTAAAACAACTCAGGAAATGAAAAATAGGGAAGACATCAGGCTAGAAGATTGCCACTTGTTCAGAAATTTGCATGGGGAGGAAGGGCGGTGCTTGGCCAGCTGAACCCCGTGTGGGGTGGGGGGTGTCAGATGGGTTTGGGGGGCATGGGCCAGGCAGGAGGACTTGGGGAAGGATGCTGGAACCATAGGTCAGGAGAGGAGAGCACAGCGCTGCAGGGGCAAGAGTTGGGCTCAGCCCTACGTTTCCTTAAAAGACGCTCCGTAGCAGCGGGGATGAGGGTACTGGGATGAAGCAGGGCTTGGGGTGGTCAGTGGAGTCTCTTAAGGGTTTGTAAAGATTTCACCTCCTTTCAGCCCCTTCCTCTGAGCCCTGAACGTGTCAGCAAAGACTGAGCAAAAGGGCTGGTATGGTGAGAACCTGGTGTGGGGCATCAAGGAGAGGAGCTGGAGGCCAGAGCAGGGGGATGCTGGGGCCATCCCGAGAGGCAGGGCAGCAAGGAGACACCCCCCCTGCCCGCCGAGGGAAGGGTGCCGACGGCAGGCAGGCGGCTGGCGGGCAGGAGGCGTGCAGGCAGGTGGGAGCTGTGCGCTGGGTATGGAGAAGCGCTGCGAGAAAGACGGAAAGAAAAGGAAAGGGAGGTGGGGAAATGGAGGGTGGAAAGAAGGGGATGGAGGCGGTGATGCTGCGAGAGCGGGTGAGTGAGCAGAAAGTAGGAAAACATCCCCAAAGGCCTTGCAAGGTGGTGTTATGGAACGCATCGCTCCCAGGCAGCTCGGGCAGCACCGCTCCTCCACCGCCGGCTCCGCAGGGGCGACGGTCCGCCTTGGGGTGCTGTTTGGCAGACCTGGGGAGTGGTTTTGTGTGGCACTTCTATGTCAAGTTAAGAACCATTTTTAAATCTTTTTTTTTGTGCAAATCAGACCACTTACATCTCGTTCTCAAGGGAATCGGGGTATCTGGAGCTGCTGTTCAGCAACCGCTCAGGTGACTGTCATGATTCCCAAGGGAAGAAGATTTTTTTTTTTTTTTTTTTTTTTTTTTTAGCAATCAGTAAGAACCAAAAATGCCCTTTAGTTACATCCTGCTAATCTGGAGGGAGGTTCAAAGGAAATTTTCAAAAATCCTTGTGGTTTAGGGCCAAATGCTGTCATTGACAATAGAGCCAGAATCTGCCATTTGCCAGCGCTGCAAGGTCAGGGGAGCACTCGCAAAGCCGAGAGTTACCCTGGGATAAAATGGGGGGCCTGGGCTCAGGCTGAGAATAAAAATAGCTGCTAAGACACACCGCTAATATCGAATAGTTCATCTGCAGTTCAAAGAGTAGATCTCCCAGACCCAGAGATGAGTCTGGCCTAAACCGTCTAGCAGATTTCTTCTTTCATCCACAATCCCAAATACTTAATTTTGTCAACGGTGATTTTAAAAATGGCCAAAAAAAAAAAAAAAAGAAAAAAAGGCAGCCCATGAGGTGGGTTGATCTAAAGCAGAGAGAGAGAGGTGTGACGTGCGCATCGGCCCAGCACGGCTGTAAGTGTCTGTATCCTCAACGAGCTCGTTCCGGATGAGGGGCCGGCGATGCACCCCCAAGCCGGCCGCTTGCTGTGCAGCCTCGCGAGCGCCTGCGTCTCGTCCTGCCTGGACTCGAGGAGTACAGAAACATCAACAACAACCCCAGCTAATGGGAAACAAATGCTCTGTCCAAAACAGCCATTGATTTCAGTGGGAGCTTTACGAGAAAGTCGGAACTGGATTCAAAGGGTTTGTCTTACATTTGTCTTAACTCCTGGCTCTGCAACCCAGCTTGTTCCTATTTTATCTAAATCTGGTCTTAGCTCGTAGAGCTGCGAGATTTGTCCAGCTTAGGGCTCGGTTCCCGTCTCCCGCTCGCCTGCAGCAGACAGCAGCCCCGGGGCTGGCAGAAGGGTGCTGGGCAAGGGGTGCCACCGAACAGCAAGGGCACGAGGAGCGAAGGACAGGATCGGTGCTGCCACTGATGCGTCAGTCCCAGCCATCCCCGGCCATCAGGGTCTGGTACCAATTAGCGCGGGCTTCCGGCAGCTCTACGCGTGATCCAGCCAGAGACACACAAAGAACAGCACCAGCATGGGGGCGTCTGCAGGGAGGAATCCAAGCTTGCTCAGCACCCTCTGCATTTGGCTTCCCACACGGGTCTGGTGAAACTCTTTTAATGCCCGACTTTGCCGGATCCGGGAGCAGCACCAGCTGCTGCTGCCCGGGGCTGTGCTCCCAGGGACCTGCGGGACCGCAGGCACCTGCAGCACCGGGCACAGCGCATGGCCTGCAGAAAGCTAGCACTACGGCAGCTTCTTGCGTAGCTGCGTCGTCTCCTCCATCCTAACTTAGAGTACGAACAGTGCCCGCATGGCCAGGGCTGAAGGCAGGCGCACGCTGAGCAGGGAACTGCCGAGGGTGTTAAATCACAGCCCTCCTCTGCGGCCAGGAACTTGCAGCAACAGCAGCAAATTGCTTATAGACTACACACTTAGTAGAATCATAGAATGGTTTGGGTTGGAAGGGACCTTAAAGACCATCTCGTTCCAACCCCCCCCCGCCATGGGCAGGGACACCTCCCACTAGACCAGGTTGCCCCAACCCCCGTCCAACCTGGCCTTGAACACCTCCAGGGATGGGGCAGCCACAGCTTCTCTGGGCAACCTGGGCCAGGGTCTCACCACCCTCACAGTCAACAATTTCTTCCTAACATCTAACCTAAATCTCCCCTCTTCCAGTTTGAAGCCATCACCCCTTGTCCTATCACTCCATGCCCTTGTAAAAAGTCCCTCCCCAGCTTTCCTGTAGGATCCTGGAAGGCTGCTCTAAGGTCTCCCTGGAGCCTTCTCTTCTCCAGGCTGACCAACCCCAACTCTCTCAGCCTGTCCTCACAGCAGAGGGGCTCCAACCCTCCATCTTATAAGTGCAGGAATAGACTAGAAAGAGGATATATAGAAATATAGAATTTTTAGGTATACATATGTGTGTAGAAGTTAATTTTTGCTAGGATTTGAATGGTGGCTGACTCCAAGCCACCTGCACAAGACCATAAGCACTTCTCTGCAGACATGTGAGGGTGGGATTGTAATATGCAACCCTTAGTCTGGAGACCAACTCTTTCTGGGCCAAATGGCCTCATTTCAGCAGGGAGATGATACATAAACTTATAGTGAGCTTGACCCAACTTCTCCGTCTCTGCTTAATGTTTTACCCACTGAATTTAACCAGAGGTCTGCTGCTGTGAAGGTGAAATCACTTATTCAGCAGTGATGACTGAAACACTGAATTTTAGGGACCAAACGACTAGGCTGGCCATTGCAGGAGGAGCAGCAGCGTGTCCTGTGCCTGTGGGATTTCCATCCCTACGTGCCCATGACCCACAGCCTGTCCCCGGATGGGATTGGCAGCGCTCACCCCCATGGCACACGGTTCTGCTGCCTAACAAATAGTCTTTTGTAGCCATGGCATTGGCTATCAAATCGACTACAATTGTAATTGTACCAATCCATTGACTAAAATGCACGTGTCTCTGCTGATGGTTGGTGGGTCTGGAGAAGGACGAGGCTCCCGCAGCCTGCTCATGTCATTTTTTCTGAAAAAGACGAGTATCTGTCTTCAAGCGATTTGTCAGAAGTATTTGACATCAAACGTTGAGGCTCCTGCCATCGCACAAAGACTTTGTAGGCATAAAAACATAGCATGAGTAAGGATATTTCAACCATTTTGCTCCAGAAATTGCTTCTTGTAAGAGACTATATTTATAGTAGAAAGAACAACTCTCTTGGGATATGAATAGCATTATACCATATCATGTAATTAAAAGCTGAATATGACTAACACATTCCCATACAGATGTATCACAGCACTGGCGACCATGTGGGATAAGTGGAGAAAAAAGACCCAGTTAAAGAAACCACAAATTCCAGGGGTGGGAGTGTGAGGAGGGGGATAATGAAGCGCTTTGCAGTCTATTTTTCTTCTCCCTTTTTTTTTTTCCCCCCCTCTTTGCAAGAGCATGAACACATGAAAAGCATTAGGTAGTGCCTTGCCTGCCAGACACCCAGTGGTGGCTGCTGGACCGCTGGGACGGAGCATCGCCGGCTGCGGAGTGGCATCCCCAGCCTTGCACTGGCACAGCTCCCCGGAAGGAGATATAACGAGAAAATGGCAGACAAGGGCCAAATCCCCCAAATGGTGAAGTGCCACCCTGCAGAGAGACTGGAAATTCAGGTGAAGGTTGGAAGGTGCCCTCAGAGCGGCAGGGCTGGTCCTGGATGCCTATGGAGCTGAGTGCTTTGGGGTCTGAGCCAAAACGCAGTGAAGTTGATGGCTATGTGGACCATGACCCCGTAACGGCATTGGCATGGGTCCTCCAAAGTCAAACAGACCTTAAAATACAGGCACGGCCATGACTTCATCCCCGTAGGTCTCTTCTCCACCAGCCGATACAGCCTGCTCCCAGAGACCCGGGGCAGGCTCCCTGCACTGCCGTGTGTGCATCCCAGATCTCCTGGAACGCTGCTGCCTAAAAGCCTCATTGCCTAACGCAAAATTGGCTGCTCAAGAGAGACAATGGGTGTTGAAAGAAACAAAAGAAGAAAATATGGCTGAGAAAACAGTGTAAAATAAATACATAAATTGGAGGGGGAGACTAAGTTTTCTTCACTTTCTTCAGTCTTTTTATGTATTGGAAAGCAAGCGTCGTGTCTTCTCTGGGCTCAGGTAGGCATTCACGCAGTCTGTCCTTGCAGGCCATGCCTTATGGGCAGCGTTGCCATGTTCTTCTGGACTCCCTCCGGCTGGTCCACGCCTTTCCTGAGGTGCAGCGCCCAAACCCAGACACCCTTCTCCAGCCGACGTGACCCAGGGGAGGGGACGGATTTCTTCCTGTGCCTTACGAGCAGCCAGGCTCTGTCTGCACCCCGGCGTGGTGTTTTCCTTCTCCCCAGATGCCCAGCAGAGCAGTGCTGGGCTGTGGGCTCAGCACGTGGTCGGAGGAGCACCGGTCCCACCGTGGCACGGCCGCAGCTTCCCCAGGTGGTCCCACAGCCCCCCCGAGCCGCCCGCGCTCAGCACCAGCCCCTGCGTCCAGGGCGCAGCTCCAACCTGTGAAAGTCGGTTTGAATTCTGACCTTGCCTTCTTGGCTCACGGTTCCTGCACATTCCATACGCCTTCTTCCATCTCCCTGCACTGCACCACAGTCGGGAGCCTTGCTGGATATGGACTCCCATGTTGACGGTCTTCAAATGCATCCTTAGGGATGCTCCTCCAGTCTCCACCTGCTCCATAGCGTTTTCCTCTAGGCTGTGCTCCCTGGGCGCGCTTGAATCCGAAACCCTGCCAGAGCGCAGACATATGACATCCACAGCTTCTCCTCGGCGCACGAGGCCTGCTGCCCTGCTGGAGGATGAAATTAGATTGGTTTGACATGATTTATTCGTGACAAATCCATATTAGTTGTTACTCATCTCCCTGTTCCATATACTTAAAAATTCCTTGATTAATTGCTCCAGTACTTTTCTGCAACTTGGTGCTGAGCTGACGACTCCATAATATCTCTGCTCTGCTCTTTTTTTTTTTTTTTCCCCTCTGTTTTAAGAATAGAAATCCTGTTTTTCATCTGCTGGATTTCTGGTATCTCTGCAGTACTTAGGACTCAAGTTCTTGAAGAGAATGACCAAGATGTGTGTGTTGGCATTTGCCAGCCTTTCCAGGGACCCAGCACAGCCTGGGACCAGGTCCTGCATCCCTCTGGATGTGGCTCACTCTGTCTTTCTCCCCCCTCTGCAGCACCTCTGCCTACGCAGGGTTAAATTATAAAGCTTTGGAAGCAAATCTGATGCCTTAATGACACATCCCTACTTTTATTTATAATATGTTCTTCTGCTCTGATCACACATACTTGTCTGAAATACATTGTAAATCAACGTGCCCTAATCCAATCTTGTGTTAATTAATTCTTCCACTTGCCTTCTACTTCGGGGAAACAGAAGAATAGATGTAAAAACCATGATAGTGATGTTGGAGTGGCTGATTATTATTCTTTACAATAGTGTATTGATAAGAAAATGAGCATGTTCTTTTCCCATTTGCAGCACAACCTTGGGCAGGAGTTTGTTATATTAGAAAAAAGCAATTTAAAAAAATTGCTCCCTGGCTCCTGTACAGCCACTTGAAAATTGATTTATTTTGGGGTTTCCACAGCTGTGTGTGGGTTTCCACAAGACTTTATTTTGTGTTATTAAATCTGGCCGTTGAAATGTTCCTTTGATTTAATGTGAAGTGTGTTTTATTTGATAATTCCTTATAGATATGGAGGGGAGGTCTCGCCGAAGCCAGGGAGGAATAAACAAATAAAGAGATAGAGGAATGGCTTGGTGGCTATGAGGTACCCACACGAGATGCCCCAGCGGTCCCTTGGGAACAGGGGCCATGGGGGGACCCGGCAGAGGAGGGATGTGCAGCCACCCCTGGACAGGCAGAAAAAGAGAAAACCAGGGGATTTCCTCCCTGGCTGCCTCTCCGTGCTGGAAATCTGCCTCGGACCTGCCTGGGCAGGCACAGCCCGGGCCGGGGGGTGAATTGAGAGCGGTGAAAGTCACCTCCGCAGCTCTTGTCCCAGCCGGGCTCTCGTCCCCCCCCTTCAGCCCCTGCGGCAGGCAGCGCTCTGAGCTAGACCAGACGAGAGCCCGGCCTGCCACCTAAACACAATTAACATAAAATAAAAAGAGAAAAATGTTTTCCTTAGTAGAACGAGGCAGGAGGAGCTGCAACCTTCTGCCTTTGTTATTGAATTCTGCTTTTTGTGCCTTGGCCTCTTACTGCTTGCTGTGGCTGACGCCAGCTGCACCTCCTCATGGGGGCTGTCAGGGCTTTCGAGAGTGGCCGCGGCTCTCCAGTGCGCCCAGTGCTGCCCCAGCATCCTCTGGGCGTTTTCCTACGGAAAGGTGAAAACATCTGCTCCAGGTTTTTGTGCTAGTAAACGAACCACTCGGTGAGCGCACCATTTGACTTCCGAAGTAGCATCCTTTCCTCAAAGCTCTCATCTTGGCATGATCCTTCATTCTTTATTTCCCGCCCCCGCAACTTTTTCTCACTAGTTTTCCCTGCCAGTTTTGCCTCAGCCGTTTCCGCCCCCAGCCCACCCACTGCCTCCCACGGACACCGTCCCCCCAGCTCAGAGCCCCCGGCCCCTCGCCGAGCGGCTGCTCCTGGCAGACCCCAGCTTAGGTGGAAGGGGACCGTGGCACAGGGCATAATCCTGCTGCCTCTCCACCTGAGTGCGGCAGCGTGATTGAGCAAATGAACTTTTTTTTTGCCTTGTACAGTTGCAAAATCTTCTGCTGGGGGTAATTAAGGGGATGGAAAGGATCCGGCAAAAGGTCAGTGAGTGAACGGAGCAAACACAGGACATTTTCAAGGTAATTTTTGCAGTGATCCAAGACTTGGGAACCCGGAGGTTGTTGTGTCAGTTTAGTAAAGCTGTCACATAGCCCATCAGCGCTGAATTTATTCAATTTTTTCATTTTGTGAAGCAAGAGGTATGGAATTACTTACTCCTCATGGCTTAAAAGTCAAATTAAACAATACTATTTTAATAGTCCCCAAATGGTGATCAACAGGAGGAAAACCAGGGCTGATGGGGACAGCAAACGCGGTTGTGGCAGATAAGAAACAAATACCTCGCCCCTGAGGAGCCCCTTTCACCCCAGGACCACAAGGTGGTTCATAAACAGTAATGAGCACTTGCCGGGATTTTTGCCAAAGGTGAAAATTAATGAAAACAATGGGTTTTCATTCTGCTGGAGCTGAGCTCAGTCCTACATGCATCTCTTCCTACAGTCTGCACTGCTGCAGAGTACTTCAACTTCATTGACTCCAATGGGAGCGTGTGGATTTTAGCCGAGGAACAAATTGGGAGGGCTTTATAAGAAAACCAAATTCCTCTGATAGTTTGCTGTGCTCTTTAACTTGACCATGATGAGGCTTGTCAGAACGTTTAGGAAGATGTAGGACCATGTGCAGCTCTGGTCTCGATGGGGCTGGAGGCACAGCCCACCCAAGTCACAGCAGAGCCGGGCTCCCGCGGGGCTGCCGGAGGAGCAGGACCTGGTGGCTGAGTTGCCCACAGGGATCACAGGCAGCCGGCAACATAGAGGATGCTCTTGGGTACCACAGGGATGATGCCTTCTGCAAGCTTACCATTAGCTTTTTAACAGCAATAAAGTAAAAAATAGTTTTGCAACGAGCCACAGATAAAGTTGTTGAAGTTTAGGTTTGAAAAGTTTGTTCCAATTCAAAACAACAACAACAAAAAAACCCAGACACTTCTCCTTCCAGTTACAACAAAAGATTTTGGACCTTATAAAATATTCCCCAAGAAGGCCCGGTTGAATTTGTTGTGAGAGGGATCCCAGAAGAGCTTTGTGGTTTGGCTTTGTAATGGAAATCGTATTCACCTTAGATAGCTTTTGAATTACACTCGTAATTTATGGACAGTGTTTTCATGTATTTTCATTTAACAGCTCTGCAAATACTACGTTTGGAGCTTGTAGCAGCTGGAGTGGAGTACCATCCTAATTTATGTTGGGCAGGGTTCAACCTTATGTGACTCTGCTGAACTCGTTCACCCTTCATTTCCCCTCCTGCTCCGGTTATGCTTCCTAATATTCTGGTTTACTCCTCCCATTTCCTTCCTGCTCCAGGCCTTGGCTCCCTGCCCTCTTCCATCTGCCTGTCCTTGGAGCGAGCCGCTGCCCTCCTGCTCGCGTCTGCCTCCACCTCCCTATCCCCCTCCCCGTCCCCTGTCCCCTCCGACTCCCCGGAGAAACCCGCTTCAGCAAACAGCCTTTTTGGTTTTCCTGCATGTGGGAGTCCCCACGGCATCCCTTCTTGTGCCTTGATTACCCTGCAGATGGGCTTGGGCAAGTACGTGTGTGTTTTTCCTATGACTTTTCAAGGCAAACCGATGCAGCATTACACGGAGAGACTGGCACCAAACGTTTCGTTAATAATTGCTGGGGATGGATTTGGCCTGTTACTTCTGCCCAAGAAGACGCTCCAGCTCTGCGATATTTCCTCAGCCCGACTGGCTTCATTGCAAGTAAACAGAGCATCCAGCCAAGTCGAAAGGGCTTGTCATGGCCGTGTTCTCTCGGAGATGCTGGGATTAATGCCAACTGCCAAGTCATTTTGCAAATGATATTGCTTAGTTTAGCTCTTCAGATGCTGCTTCGTTTCTGAGCCATTCGAAGGCTCTGCCCGGGTTTGCAGGAGCAGTCCTGGCCCTGATGAGAGTTTCAAGCTGGGATGCTGCAGGCAGTAAGCGCATCCACAGCCTCAGCTCAGAAAAGGACAGGGTTTTAAATTTGCTGGCCTGAAGTGCATCATACGGCTGGGAAGATCCCGAGTATTTAGGGGTATTTCCACACCATAATCTCATGTGCAACAGAGGATGGCTCCGTAAGTCCCATGAGCATCAGTACTTGACTGCTTTCCTCTCTGAGCCCCCCGCTAGCTTGCCATGCTCAAGCTGGTGACAGCGTGTGATTTGTCTAATCCCATTTCTAATAGCAGTCTGCATAGCTGCAGCATGGAAAAAGTGATGTTGTCACTTGTAAAAGGTCGGGTACAATGCAGTGAGAGATTTTTGCATCCAAACAAGAAACTGCAGTGGGTTACAGGAACTTCCAGATTTCTGGAGCATAGACCCTCATTAAATCCAGGTAAGTATTCTAAAAAATCTAAAATCTTGCATTTGTTTTTTTCTGGGTTTATCCTGGCCTTTGCTACACCCTCTTCTCTCTGTGCCGTGGGGGCTGGTTAAAATTCAGCCAGAAAGCACAGGGCATCCAGGTCCATGGGCTGCGGCAGCAGGTACCCGACACATGTCCATGAGCGCAGGCTTGCAGGGATGAAGCCATGTGGGATTCATAGCATCACAGAGTCACAGAATGGTTTGGGTGGGAAGGGACCTTTAAAGCCCATCTAGTCCAACCCCTCTGCCATGGGCAGGGACATCTTCAACTAGATCAGGTGGCTCAGAGCCCCGTCCAACCTGACCTGGAATGTTTCCAGGGATGGGGCAGCCACCACCTCTCTGGGCCATGCAGGGTCACACTGAGGGGCTGTCTCACATCCTGCCCATGGCAGCGACCACATCCAGATGCTTAGGAAAGAATACAAAAATAGGACAAGCAAGTGATGATTCCCTAGAAAACTTTCCCAGTTCTTCTTGTGGCAGAGGTGATGCCCTTGCACATCCCTGCTGCGGGGAGCTGAGGTGATGGATGGGGAGGAACAGGGGAGCAGCCCTCACCCTCCCCATTGCTGAATCCCACCAGCAACCAGGGCAACCCCTCTCCANGCAGAGGGGCAGAATCCCCTCCCTGGCCCTGCTGCCCACGCTGCTGGGGATGCAGCCCAGGATGCGGGGGGCTTTCTGGGCTGCCAGCGCACCCCCTCTGCCCCTCACAACCCAGCCAGCTGTCTCTGCCCGCTCCCCAGGTCCGCCGGCGTCTGCGGTGGAGCCGGGATGTGCGTGCCGTGCGCTGGGGCAGCGGCCGAGGCGTGTGGAGCAGGGCAGAGCGTGACCTCTTCTCTTATTAAAATGCACTGACCTAATTTAACTGATGGATCTCTGGATTTACGGGGGCTGCCCACGGAATAGGCTGGCACTGACCAGATTAACTACAATTATTTGGGATTTACAGAGACTGTTTGCAGAATAAACTGGCACTGAGCAGATTAACTAACTAAAATAATTTGGGATTCAGGCAGACTTCCCACGGCAAATAGACTGACACAAATAAAATTAAGAGAGGACCAGGGGAAATACATTTGTTCTGCTTATTCATTGCAGTTAAAATTTCTATATTCCCTCTTTCCACAGATCTATCTTTTACCTTGTCCCCCAAACAAATAAAAGGTATTAAGTATATGGAGCGATCAATCCTTCCTACCATCTCCACCATGATCAAACACAATAAGAAAACAATTACAGATGGGTCGTTTACTCCAACATACTTGCAGTCTTTTGATTTTATTTGTTGTTGTTGTTGCCCTTGGAAACACCAAGCGCGCCCTGCTCTCCTGCCTGCCGACACAAACCCATGCTCCTTTCCCTCCCAGCACACACTATTATTATCACGATTTATGACCCGTGACCAATTGGGACCTGGTGCAGGGCCTGGGGCTGAGATCAGGAGCGCCGTGGGGAGAGGCGAGGGCTGGGGTGGTGGGTGCAGCCCCCGCGGGGTGTGGGACCCCCCAGCCCTGTGGGCAGGGTGGGCAGCGCATGGCATGGGCGCGCTTGGCTGGACCCTTGCAGGCTGGTGCCCGACCTGGGGACTGGTGCTGCTGGGACACGTGCCCGCAGGGAAGGGGGTGCAGTGGTGAGGGGATGCAGGAACGGCTGCCTCACCCCAAATCCTGTGCCAGGGTGATGCACAAGAGCAGGGCCAGACCCCAAACTGCACCAACCGCAGGTCTGACTTGGGGCATGCGGCCACCCCGTCTCCCCGCCATGTGGTGTGGGGCTGCCCCGGCCACAGCTGCCCCCAGGGGACTGGCATTTGGCGCTTTTTCTCTCTAAGTCAAGTTCTCATGTCGCGCTTTTGCAGGAATCCTCTTTATTCACATGGCCCACCCTCACTACGGCTATTTTAACAGCCTTTTCCTTTCCTTTTGCCGCCTTTTTAATTTTCCTCATTGCATTTTCCTGGCAGGGAATAATCTCAGGATCCTGACAGGCCCTTCTCTGAAATAACAGGGTCTCTGTGTGTCACCTGAGCATTTCTGATGGGGGGGGAGAAAATCTGGCAGCACAAAGTAAACTTGAGACAATGGTGAGGGCACGTGCAGCCAGACCCGGCACTACAGCAAAACTTCCATGTGTTTCACCGCTTTGCAAAGCCGCAGACATCCCAAGTTAGATTAAGAATAGTGTCTTTTAAAAAAAAAAAAAAAAAAAACAAAAAAAAACCAACCCAAAAAACCCAAAATAAACCCCCCCTTGCTAGATGTAAACCACCCAGGGTACAGCATGTCCAGATGTGAATCAAAGCCCGAACCTCTGCCTGCCGCATCCCACAGTGCCACCTAGCGCGGTCCAGCCCGGTGGGACCAGCAGGCTGGGCGAGCAGGCTGGTGGGGATGGAGCTGCAACTGGTCCATGCGTGTGCCAGGCACCCGTGGGTGGGCACCGCAGACGCGTGTTCGGGTGCGGACCCCCACCAGGGTTAGCTCATAGGAAAGCAGTGTTTTCCCAGTCAACATGCTCGGTGCTGTCATTTTGCAGCCTCACCCGTCCCTCCTTGCGCTGGTGGGGAGCACCCAGTTCGGTTTGCAGGTGGGAGATGGGCTCTCCTGCCCCTCCGTCGGGCGGAGGCGTGGGGCTGTGCTGGGGGGCGGCTGGGCGGGAGGGAAGGATGCTCTGCTCTGCTCTGGCACACTGGCAAAACACCTTGCTCCCCGCTTCCCTGGGAGCAGCACCCTGCCGGGGTCCCCTGGCCAGCTCAGCCCTGCCGGAGCACCGCGGTGCCAGCCTGCTCCGCTGGGACACTGCGTGTGCCGAGCCACGGGATGACAACCGGCAGAGACACCTCGGAGGGCGAGTCGTTCACTAACCTCTTCCTGAGCGCAAGAGTCTGTTTTAAACTTCTAAATGCCACCATAAATGTAGTCAGGCATATATTTCCATACTGATACTGGATAATAAACACAGTAGGAGCCCAAAGTACCTTGAGGGACATCCTGCTGTGCTTATTATCCTGTACTTCTCCACTAATTACTAGAGCCTAAACTTTAATACTCATGGATTTGTTTACCTACCACTTTATCAGCTGCTATATCTCTGTTTCGCAGCTTCCCCGTGACTGCGCTGACATTGCCACGCTTTCCCTCCCAACGGGCTGCAGTTTTTGGCTGCGTCGCCTGTTCCCGTCCATGAGCCGTGTCACACGCCTGGCTCCGGCTCAGGAAACCGGCACCGCTGTCCCCGCTTCACCTTGGCCGGCTGAGAGATGCCAGCGGGCTCACTCACCACCCGGCCGCAGGGCACCCACAGGCGGGAAGGTCAGATGGAGGCAGCGCGGAGCAGAGCTCCAAAGCCACCAAAGTCACTTCCGAGCTCAGTTTCCACTCCGGAGCGCTGCCGCTGCCCGCTTACCCAGAAGACATCATTTGGCAAGAGCTGAACTCCTTAAAAATGAGCAGAAGAGGCTGCAAAGCACCCAGCAGCCCCTGCCCCAAACAGCCGATGAATTAAATCCAAGAGGGAGATGGCACGAGGTGGGGAGCACCGGGGAACAGAGAGACATCGCCCTGAGAGACGGTGGGCCCGGCACGCCAGCGGAGGTGCGGCAGAAGAGCAATGCAGTGGGGTTTGCAGAGGGTTTTTTGAGGAAGGTGGCCCAGGTAGGAGAGGTGGTGTGGGAGGCTCATGATGGTGCTCAGCCGAAAACGCGGCAGGTGGGCGATGCAAACCCGCATGGGGGATGCAAAACTGCGTGGGCGATGCAAACCCACGTGGGGGATGCTCACCCACAGGGGGGATGCGAACCTGCGTGGGTGATACAGAGCCACGCGGGCAACGCAAATCCCTGCAGGCAATGCAAACCCGCCTGGGCAATGCAAACTCGCGTGGGCCATGCGGACCTGCTTGAGTGATGCAGGTCTGCATGGGTGCTGCCAACCCACCGGCACCCACGGGTGCTGCAGAGGTGTGGCACTGACCTGCAGCGCTGAGGGATGGTTTGTACGCAGAGGACAGCACACCGTGCGGGTTCCTGAGACGTGGGACGGGCAAATATTGTGTGATGTGATGAGGAAAGGGTGGGCGGGAGAACCGGCTGCGGGGGAAAGCGGGTGGATGGAGGAGCCCCAGCAGCACAGGGGTGGAAAGGTGCGGAGCCTGCTCTGCTGCAGCTCCTCGGGAAGCCCGCTGGCCCCGAGTGGCAAAGCCCCTGAGCGGGAGACGCTGGGAGCCATCCCGGCTGCCTCGCAGGAATAAAAAAGCTACTGCCAGCCCGGGGGAGGCCACCCTGGGGCGGCTGGTGGTCCTTGCTGCCCCCTCTCCTTTGGCTGGCAGGCCAGGCACCGTCACACCACCCCATTTAGCCAACAAAACCCAAAGCATTCATGTCCAATAAATTGGATTATCGCCCTTTCGTTGGATTAAGATGAATGACTTTCCAAATTCTTGGCCTGTTTACTTTGGCTGCGCTCAAATCCTGTGAACTCGGCTTCTGATAACCGTGTTAGAAAGGGGGATATGTGGAAAAAAGATTGAAATAGAAATGTGTAATCACCAAATGGCTTTCTGGTTGGCTTTTGGTTTATGTCAGAGCTCAGACTCCGTCCATAATTACCTTCATTACTCTTGACCTGAGAACAAACCCAAAGGCACTTTTTAAAAGAGATTAATAAAAGGATTTCTGAAGAAGAAAAGGCATTGCAAATCATTTTCATGTCTGTCCCGCATAAATTGAATCAAGCGTCCGTGCGGCAGCCGGGGCTGTCTGTCTGCCGCCCGCCCGGCTCCGTCCCCGCGCAGGGCAGGGGGGCTCCCAGCAAACCTCCGCCTTTGGCCCCGGTCGCCGGCGCTGCAAACCTGCTTTCAGACACCAAACTCCAACCGCCGAGTTGTGTCCCCAGCCAGAAAAGCCCAATTTTAGATCCGCAAACCAGGCAGGCGGCAAGCTGCATCCTCCACCTGCATTTCCACGGAGCCCGGCCGCGGCAGAGCCAGCTCAGCCCCTGGCGTGGAGCGTCGCAGGACCAAGCACAGGCTGTTTGCCCCAGCCAAACAGTGGGGAAGGCAATGGTTGCTTTTCCCTTGGGATGCACAGCCCCTGGATCCTGTGGCCCCGGCACCGGGAAGGGTGACGCTGTCCTCAGCCACCGTCGCTCATGTCCTTGCGCCCGGGGCGCTGACGGGCAGGCTCAAAGAGCTTTGCAAAGCAGGTGGGAACAGTGCAAGGGCAGAACAAATCCCCAGCGGCACCCAAACCAGGTGGCAAGGTTGCAGGAGGCCAGATCCGTCCAGCGAGCCCCCGTGCCCGCCTTGGCAGGTTGTATTTTCCCCTCCCAGAGGGGTTCTCCCGGCACAGAGCTGTGTCCCACCCGTCTTTCCTGGAGCTGCGGGGGGGGACACAACTGGGCTCAGGCTGAGCTTCCAGCAGGTCTTCCCTGGTAGACTGTGGCTATTTTCAGATCATTTCCCTGTTTTCTCCCAGCCCAGCTCTGGCTTGGTTTGGCTGAGCACCACCTAGCCCACAGCAGCCGCAAGGCTCAGATCTCCCCTCTTATTATTTCCCCTCTGCCTTACCCCCCCGAGAGCGCCCTGCCCCAAACAGCAGCAGTCCCAGACCGTGTCACCCTGCGTCTCAGTTTACCCCTGCCTTTGGGGACAGGACAAGGCTGAGCGTCCCGGCCCAGCTCTGCTTCACACCCTCTCCTCGTCCGGCTCCGGCAGGGCGGGAGGAGCAGGCAGCAGCTCTGTGCAGGGACTTGGAAAACCCACAGAGCCAGCCGTCCGTCCCCAGCAAAGCTCGTCTGTGCACATGACATCTCCGGAATATCATCTAGTCCTGCGCCCAGTCTCCAGCAAGATAAAGCAGAGCTAGTTGTCCAGGACCATGTCCAGACAGCTCTGGAATATCTCTAGGGATGGAGAGTCCACAGCCTCTCTGGACAACCTGTTTCTACTGTTCATCCACTCTCACAATTAAAAAAAATAAAATCATAAGAATTTGATGATGAAAGTGGGACGTGACCACGGATATGTGCATGCTGGTAACTGTAGGTGTTTTGATGATGCACATAAATGTCTGTGTTGGGGAGAAGGTGACAAATGTGCACTGGTACCCCAACTGCAGCGGGTTTTCCCGTACTACAGAAATGCATTTTTATTTGCTTTCAAGTCCCCAGTTCCCCCTACCAGGAGCTGAGCCCTCCGCTCCCTGGGCTGCTGCCTGGGAACTGCACACATCTGGATGGGGCTGCAGTACGGGCAGGGAGAGACGCCAGCCCCCAGGGCAGCCCCCGCTGCCCCACGTCCACCCACACACCCACCTCTACGTGAAGCGAACCCGGACCAGAGCTCCCTGTAAACATTTGTGTGAGCAAACGTCCACCGAGAGAAATGCAAGTGGTCAGGGCATGCCCCCCAAGCCAGCTAATTATCAACGCAGACGTGGGAACTGCCCGGGAAGGTCTGCGCCCCGGCGGGGCTGAGCAGGATGCTGTGCTGTTCTGGGGGTGTCAGGCAGAGCTGTGAGCGAACTGAAGGCTTTGGGGAGGAATTTCCACTTACTGCCGTCCATATGTCTGTGGGGAGGAACGACACCATACGGCACTTCAAAGCCAGCCGGGGACCGGTGTGGTGCAGGCAAAGGTGCCGAACGATGCTCCGGCACGGCAAGCGGGCACACCGGGGAAACCTGGCAAAACTGAGGCAACGCCACCCCATGTGCTAAAACCGGCCAGAAAGACTTTCAGACACTCAGCGTGGGCACGGCTGGTCACCAGCACGCGTGAGGTTATTCCCACGGAGGCCACGCAGAAGCAGAGGTGGCCAGGTCCGCTGGCCGTGTTCCGGCGTGGGCGCCCCATCGCCCCTCCCCTGCAGCATCTCCTCAGGCAGGTCAGGCAGGCGAAAATGTGTGAGCACCCCAAGTACTTCTGAAACCTGACCGCGGGTAGCGCCTGCTACAAGCCATTCTGCAAAAATAGTGCATCTATTCTGGGGGTTAAGCCATCTGCTCACCTTGTTTCTGTTCGGAGAGGAATTAAATACAGGCCATCTCCTTTACTGGAAACAGAACCTGCTTAATGGGTTTATTATCAGAACCTGTTTCTAAAGGGTGTCCCGTCCCCATCTGATTCAGCAAGCTAATTACGAAAGCTGGTTTTGATTAACTTGAAAGGTATTGTGACATCGAGCTTTGAACATCTGGAACGAAAAATGGGATTTCTTTTAAAAAGGAACTACCCGAGACGGCTAACAAGGCAGTAGGAATACATTATTCTGTTAAAAACAATACCCGCAGAACTGAAACGTTCACCAAAGCACTCCTAAGACATGTGCTAATCCTCCCATTGACCACCGCTTACCGCCCTCTGCATTTGTCTTCATCATTTCCAACACTCCCTGCAACAAGGAACGTGTTGTTTTATACGCACAAATAGCACGACCGAATAAAAAGGGACCCTAATATCAATTAATGACTCCGGGCTGTGGGAGGATGCAACTTGTGTAACAGGAAAGAAGAGGGCAGAAGGGGAGCTGGCAGCAGATAACGCGGGCAGGGTGCGGGACCCCTGCCTGCAGCCGGGGAGAGGAGCCCCAGGGCTCTCCCAGGGCACGACGTCCAGACGAAGAGCCAGCGAGGAGCAGCTTTCACGCCAGAGAGAAAACCGAAAGGGAACCAGACAACAAACTGTCGAAAGCAAAACCACAAAAATTATTGAAGAAAAGGCTTGTGACACCCACGAGGAAGGAAACAGGGAAGAACAAGAACAACATAAAAATGTTGGAAATGACCAAAAAAAAAAAAAAAAAAAAGAAAAAAAAATCAAAGAGCATCCTTCAGGCAAGGGGAAAACTTCCTTCCTCCCATGCTGCGTGGGAGGCTGCTCCCAGCGTGCCTGTGGCCGCGGGCACCAGGAGGTAGCTGGCCATGGCAGCGGCTCCGGCTGCCCCTCGCCTCGCTGCAGCAGGGATGCATGGCAAAGGATGTGTGTGCGCGCAGGGGCTCGCTTTCAGGGCTGGCTCCGGCTGGGGTTTTGGCTGTCGGGTTTTACAAGGTGCCTCAGGCCAGCACCCGAAACGTGCGGCACAGAAGGAGAGCCGCTGGAGGTCCGACTCGGGCTCAGCTCTGCCATGCGGATGCCCCAGCCCTGCTGCTGGCTGATGCCCTGAGAGCTCCGTAGCTGCCCTGGACGTGCCCCTGGGGGACAGCAGCCAGACCCTGCCTGTCCCCACGCTCAGCCTAACACCCTGCATCTTCTCATCCTGAAAGTGGAGGGTTCTGGGGCTCCTCCAGTTACCTCCAGCCACAATCCAGGTCAAAGTCCTCTGGCCTGTGACAGGGGCACCAACACATTGAAACAGAGCAAAGAAACAGCCATAAAGACAGAGAGGGGTTGGACTAGACGACCCTTAAATGTCCCTTCCAACCCAAACTATTCTATGTTTCTATGAAATAGCCATAAAGTCCATCCTGATCGTTTCCAGCCCATCCCGCACGCTCCCTGCAACGCGGAGCAGGACCAGTGCCCGCTGGCTTGTGCAGAGGGCGCTTGCAGGAGCAGCGTGCTCTGGTGCGAGTGCCACAGGTATTTTGCATTCACTAGTTTTGTATTATATATATATATTTATTTTTTTTTAACTCCTGGGAGAGCTAATTGCAAACAATTTATTTAAGGTGTCTCACTCATTAATGTTCTAGTAGTTCAGCAAGTTTGGGTTCGCTCAGCAGGTTGCAAAGGTTTTATTCTACCCCTTATCCTCCCATTAACTCAGCCCGTGTCAGTGGTGTCTTCGCTTGTCCCTCGCGGCCCCGGGGAGCTGCGCAGTTCAAAATCCCCTCAAACGGCAGGTCCTGGGACACCTCTATTTTGGGGCAGACCCCTGGCTGGCATGGGGCTGGCTGGCCCGGCTCTGTCCCCATGGGGCACTCGGCTAACGCACCCCCCTGCACCCCAGCATCACACCAGTCAGCACCGGGGAAACACCAGCAGCCGTGGGTTACACACCGGGTGATGTAGCTCTGCAGGCACGAGCCTAGCTTGGTGTTAAACCGAGCAAACTGATAGAAAACTCTCAATCTGTTAGAAGGGACCAGGGATGTTAAAAAACTACAGGTGAGAAAGGAAGGGGTACAGGGAAAAGCCGGAACCAGTTCCTTGGATATCAGCACACCAGCTTTTTCTGCCCAGGGGAAAGAGAAATCTGAGCACTAAGCCCCTGGAAAGTAGGGGAAAAAACATCACAAGTACTGAGAAAAGAGAAGAAATGTATTTTTAGTGCATTTAGAAATCTGGTTTGGTTTTGTTTTGAATTAACTTAAAAATCTGGTTTGGGTTTGGCTAATGCTTTAAGTTCAGCGAAGAGCTCTTGAGCAACACGCCAGCTCCGCATCCCATCCCAAGTCTCCGGTGCAACAGCCTCAAGCATACCCCACCGCTGCTGCCGGCTTAATGGACTTTGCTAATTTGGGTGCTGGGTGGGACCCCCAAAGAGCAGCAGCATCCCCAAGACCCATTTTCCGAACTGCAATAAAAGCCAAGTTACCCATCAGTCAACGTTGTGCTCCAGCGTCTGCCCTGCAGAGGCTGGAGGGAAAATTCTCCGGCACGTGGAGCTGGGTTTATCCTGCTCATTGCCAGGCAGGATACGCGTATCGACTTTTTTGTTTGGTTTTCCTTTGCTTTTACAGTAAGTGGGCGAACGGCATATATCTATATCTATTAGATCAGCAGCGCCTGCTCTCACAGCTGGCTGTCAAGTGAAAATGAATACATAAATCATTAAAAGTGGTCTCGCAGGAGACCATAGGCCAATGGTATTTTATTGTGATTTAATGAAAAACTAAAGCACTGCGAGCACATGGCGCAATTCTCCTTTCATAACGATTGATTATGGGTTTGTACTGGGTGATGTGCTGCTCCGCGGCGTGGAGAGGCGGATCAGCCAACCCCTGCTCCATCCCACGGCTGGGCTCCTCGGTCCCTGCAGGGATGTTGGTGTGAAAAGGCTCTTCCGAGGCCCCACTGCCCAGCCCAGCCACACAGAAACCTGTGCTCACTCTGTGGTTTGTCGTCAAATGAAGCAATGGCATTTTTTATATGAAATCTNAACAGGTCCATGTCCTTCTGCTGTTGGTGTCCACAGCGCTGGAGGCAGCACTGCAGGGGGGTCTTCCCGGAGCGGAGCAGAGGGGCAGAATTTTAGGTGAGCTGGAACACAATGCATCACTTTGCACCAGGTCGAAGTTGAATTGCATTTGGGGTATCACGCTTTACTCCTCTGGTGCTTGGTCTGAGCCAGGTCCCATGGCTGAGCATCACTGGGAGAGTCACCCACCCATGACTGTGCACGCAATGAGCCGGGCATGCATGGGTGCAGCGTTGCAGGGCATGCCTGCTGAAACGGAGATTAAACCTGAGTTACAGAAAATGTTCCCCTTCTTTAAGCAGTGAAGGAGCAGCCTTGGCTCTCGTGTCTCTCCTTTCATCAAGCTAAAGGCCAGCCCTGCGGGAAACCGAGGTCCTGCGGAGCAGAGAGGGGCCGCAGGGCACATAGTCAGGTTTGCACCTGTATAAAGCGCCGAGGCGCTGCAAAACAGCCAACCTTGAGCTGCTAAATGCTTTCCGAGCTGGGCAAGAAACCTCACCTGGTCTCCCATCGCAGCGCACTTGGCTACTTTGGCTACCTTTATTTACGGCGTCTGTTCAGCAAACAGACAAACCTTGGCTGCCGCGGAGCTCTGCGCAAGGGCAGGCAGATGTCCAGCCACATCTGGACGGATCCACTTGCAACCCAGCCTTCCCGCTGTAAACAATTGTAGTGTTAAAGCCTGGAACAAGAGGAAGCTGCCTTCGGCTGGCAGCTAACATCCACGTCCTAATGCCTTGGCGTATAAATGTGAAGGTGCAAGAACTGCACACACGGATATCAGGTTGACGTGAGCATTTAAATCTTGCATCGTATTCACCCTAATGCCTCGCATCTGCTTTGGATTTCAGTGTTTGCATAGTCCTTAGCAGAGCAGCACATATGCAATAAAGAAAAAAATATTTCACGTAGAGCTATCACAGCCTCTCTCTCCAGCTTGGGAAATGTTTGTCTCTGCAGCTGAATAAGCCATTAAAGTTGGCAGAAAGCTTGCTTTGGTGTGAGATGAAAAGCCCTCGCTCGGGAGGAGAGGAGCTTCTCGCCGCCCCTCCTGCCCCGGCACTGCCAGACCGGAGGGCCGGGATGCTTCCCGGCTGCGGGCACGCGAGGAGGTGGGCAGGGGGCTCTGAGCTGCTGACGGGGGCAAACACAATGAACATCCCATTTCTAGATGCACATGATGAAAAAACTAGTGTCTGTGGGCATCTTCACAGGAAAGGCATCACCTTCTTGCCGGGCTGTCAGTGATTTTTCAGAACTCGTTTCTATCTATGCAGGAGCCGCCCTTGGGGTAACGTCAATTACTGGGGAAAACCCCAAAGCAATTATGTATAAACTGTTGTTCTGACCAGAACTTGCAAGTGGAAGATATCCCCATTCAAGGAAATTTGAGGCATCTTTTATAGGATAAGAAGTCACAAGGCTGGCTAGGAAAACCAACGGGGACACGGCACTCGTGGGCCGACACAGAAACATCTACAGATGTGCAGACGTAGGAGAGTTAGCTAAAAAACTGCGTGCAGGGGACACCTATGGATGAAGTGTGTACATTGAAACTACCTCTGTCTGTAAAAGCATGCGGGGAGACGCACAGAAGTTACACAGGTTGCAGCCTCCATGCACCTGGGGCACCCTGGGGAGCTGCCCCCATCCTGCGTACAGCTTGAATCCTGAAAGGATTTAAGGAAAAAAAGCCTAGAAGCAGAGAAAACAAGCCTGAGGCAGAAAAAATTGTGATAAGCACAAAGACTGCCTGATCTCGGGGTGCCCCAAAGCCCAGTGCCCCCGACCTCCCGGCAGGCACAGCAATACCTGGTGGACCTCGACCACGGTTCACCAGACCATGCTCCTGCCGACACAGCGTCTGACCGGGCACTGATGGGTTCCACCGGGAGCTGAGTCTTTTCCACCGGGATATGAATTTGTTTCAAACTGAAATGAATTCAAATCACCGCACAAGATAATGATGTCAATGCCGCTGTATAATCTCAAAGAAGAGCAATATACCGTGAAAGGGTGGCGAGGGAGTTGCTAAATACAATAACCATACAGAGGGAAAAATAGATGTTTAGGGAGTCACCTGCAGCCTTGATTGAAAAATCAGACTTACATTAAAATTTTTCCTATTTAATTATCTCACAGATAATATCACTTAGATTGAGTTTCATATCTGAGCAAATTAGTTGTGCCACTATTATTAAAACCTACTTAGGAAACTCAATCAGTGAAAACTACCACTTTGAGGCTTAACACGTGCTAGGAACAGAACTGGAGAGGTTTGCTTTTTTTTTTTCTTGAAAATGAGCTAAAGTAACTTTCTGATATAGATAAATGTAACATGAGTGAATCCAAATTAACACTGCTTTAGAAATTGCTTTTCCATTTAGCATTGCTCCACAAAGTTGGGCTTGAAAAATTCGGCAAGGTCAGGCTTCAGGCTGCCGGAGCCGAGTCTCCTCCCGCACCACCCCAGAAGCGGCAGTGCAATGGAGCCCTGCGGTAAAAGGAAATGTCACGTATTATCTACCGCGACCTGGAGAGCTCTCCTCTTGAAGTGCTCCTGCCCGAGTGATGCAAAGAATGGTATGGAAAATGAAAAATTTTCTCCAAGGTTTAATACATTGTTGTATAAATGCAGACTTCCTGCATGGGCTGGAATGCTTTTCGTTTTCCACCTTCCTGCGGTCCTGTCCGGATGAGGGAAGCTGCATCCCAGCCTGGTGCGTTGCAGCCTGCGCCGTCACACCCGTGCAGTTTGTGCTCCACTTCCCAGCCTGTCCCTCCCGCTCTTCCTCTCGCTGCCAGAGCTGCATCCCGTCCTCGGCACACCTCCAGCTTGGTGCAGGAAAGGCCTCACCAAGGTCTCAATTTTGGGGCAGCTGCAGGCTGCACTACAGATTCATTTCAGTCTGTATTTTTGAATTGCCTAATTTATGCTCCAAGTAGATTTCCTTTTTTTTCCCTTTTTTTTTTTTTTCTTTTTTTTCCCCAAATGAGTGCTGTTTTCTGCCCTTCTTCATTTGCACAAGTAATCATTGCGGGCTTTTCCTGATTTTACATTTCAGCGGTTATCTTTAAAGTGGTCTGGCTGCCCGCCCCATCCCCTCCGGAGAGCTCTGGCTCCGCGGGATGTGGGGAAGGGCTGGGAGCACTCTGGGGTCAGCATCGCTCTCCACGAGTGGGGCTGAACCCCCGATTCCCTTGCAACCTACTGGCCGAACAGCCCCCTAAACCTCACCAGGGTGATGGTTTCCACACCACCATAAGCAATGAGATGAAACAGCAGAGTTCCCTCCCACCCTCGCTCCTGTTATGGGCTGGAAACATGGGGAGTTTCAGGGGAGCGCGGGGACGGGGTGACCACGGTGGCCACAGTGGCATGAATCCAGCCAACATGGGGCTACAAGAAACCCGAGTGAAAACACTCAGCTGTGCGCAGCCGCGATAGCTTGCAGCCCCTGAGGGACCTGCCACAGCAGAGATGGCAGCAGGCTCAAGGGAGGGGCACAGGGATGCTGAGCCGTGGCCACCCTGCCTGGCCGGGCTGGGGGCAGCAACCGGTGGGAGCCTGATTTCACCCTGCACTGTTTTCTGGCTGCCTGGGAAGCATCCTCCCTTCTCTCCATTTTTTTTTTACAATACGAGAATCTTCTTCTCTCCCTCCATGCGTAAGGAGTGAAGTGTTGCAGCCATCTCGATCCTATGCAAGGAACAAATGCAATTAAAATTACAGCTGCACCGTCTATCATGAGCCCTTGACAAATCTTTCCCCGTAAGGCTTCCTGCTTTCGTTTTCATCTGTAAATGTCTCATTCACAAGGTGAATTGTAACACCTAGCTTGATAACGCGATGTACGGTAGGCTTCCCGAACCTTCTCTTAATTGCAAAATACTCTGATGTTTCACAGCTTTATGTATCTCACACCTTCAGATCCACTCCTCAGCCGTCTTCAGAGCTGAAGCACCCCTCATCCCTACAGCTCCAACCCTTTGCACTCCCTCATCCGTACAACTCCAACCCTCGGCCCTCCCTCATCCCTACAACTCCAACCCTCTGCACTCCCTCATCCCTACAACTCCAACCCTCTGCACTCCCTCACCTCTGCTGAAGGAGCCCAAGGTTGGGGCTGGCATCTCGACCCGACGCTGTTCCCACATCCCAGCGTGGGGCAGGGTCTGGGATGTGGGAAACGAAGAGGGACCAGTGGCTGGCTGCGCCTGGCCAGGGCAAAGGCACCGTCCCCTTTGGGGTTTTACAGGAACTTCTTGGGGAGTCAGCCCTGGAAACGGATGGATTGGGATGATGACGTTACCCCGCAGGGACAGCAGCTTCTGTGCGGAATGCTTGTTTAAGCTCGTCCCTGGCAAGCAGGCGCTGCCGTTTCATCTCCAGCAGGGGCACTTACGGATGGAGCTGGCAAGCAGGATGCAAAGTGCACAAGAAGTCTGCCGGGGATGGCAGTGCCTGTGGGATTAAGGTCCCACCAACATTTGGGTGAGCTGCTGAGGGGAGCAGAGAGGTCAGGCAACCTGGGACAGGGAGCTGGACCAGAGGAGGTGCTTTAGAGGCTGAAGTGACCACGGTGAAAGACTCAGGTTGGGAGAGACCCATAAGGATCATGGAGTCCACCTCCCAAGGGGAAAGGACTCCCTTTGGTGACCTGCGTCCTCCCCTTCCCTCAGCAGAGCCGGCGTGGGACCCCAGCTGGGGACGGGAGGGCAGCTCCAGCGAGGGCAGGGACCCCCACGCAGTGCCACACCAGATGTCTCTTCCTGACAGCTTTTCTTGTGGCTCCAGATGTAAAATTGGCTCAAAAACCCGGGCAGCAGCCGCCTGTGAGCCCCTGAGAGGGGTCAGGGCTGGCAGCAGGCTGGGGACAACTGCCACTGTCCCACTGTCCCATCTCTCCTGTGCGACAGCATCTCCACCGCCGGGGACAACAGTTTACTGCTGGACCATGGCTGTGGTTGGATTTTTTAAATCAAACCAAACGTGGAAATGATTTTTTTTTTTTTAATTCCGAGACCTAAAATACATGGGCAGGCTTCTATGTTAGTCTATATTCTTAATATTAAGAAACGCATATTAACTTTTTAGCTGACATAAGAAAATACCGTTTCAAAGCTCTGCAAATTTAGATAAACCCCTCACATTTTGATGTCATCCATTCTGTACAAAACAAGTGGTATTTACAGGAATACTTCTCTATGTAATTACACAATTATTAAAAACATAGTAGTGAAGTAGGAGCTTTTATCAAGTCATTCAAATTAGAGCTGTTTCATTCTAATCACTATCTACTTGAATACGTATCGCTTGGATGAAACTGTAAAAAGCTCATTAAATAAATTTTTCTTTAAAATTTAATTACTGGGAACTTCTTCAGAGAATAATGATTTTGGATCATAATTAGGATCTTTGTTTCTGTTTGTATTTAGCCTGAAAGGTATAAAGACTAGGAGAAAAAGGGAGAAATTGCAGATCCAACATTTGGGAAAGAAGCTGTCAGGAGGGGAACAGAATATTAACAAGCCAGATCCAGCATTACAGAGCAGAAAGATGGTGCTATAATTCGATAGACTTATTAAGCCCTTCGTTTCTGGTGTTAAGAAAGCTGTGTTGTAGTCTTCTGCAAATGCGAGGCACTAATTGGTTTCCGTTTCCATCCAATGCATTTGTGTGCATTAACTTAGTTTAAGCAACGAGGGTGCATTTGCAACCTGAGTGTGCCAGTCAGAGTTCGTCTTCTGTGTGATGGGTTTAGATCCCAGAACTAGGAAAAAATGATGTCAATATCTTCCATCATACGCCAATTTAAACGTATATGTAGAGAAAAAGAAATCGCTGCATTTTTTCCCACAATGATGACAAGGGATGGAAGTTGCCCCAAAGCAGAGCTGGAAAGGGGAGGTGGGTGTCAGTGGATAGCGGTGCTGGCAGAGGCAGAATGAGGAATTCTTACAGGAACCGTTCCACAAGGTAAAAATAACAATGAGCAAAATAAGAAAAAATTTGTCCTTAAAAAATAATTAGGAGAAGAGGAGGAGCTAAGCCTGCAAACCCTAATGCGAATATCCGCTGCACTCGCAACTGCACGTACTGAAATCGTGAGAACCGCTCTCTGAAGGCTGCGGACTTAGGTAGTAATTCTAAAATGAAAAATTAAATGCAAGCGATATCATCTACCCACAGTTTTCCTGTTTGTTAAGACTTTTATTGATAATTTTAACTCAGTTTAAAAAAATGGCTTTGTTTACAGGAAACACATTTAGAGATGCTGGGGAATGCTGCAGGTACCAAGCGCGAGATGAGGAAAACCGAAGCAAAGCAGGGGGGGCTGATGCTGACGCCCCGGTATTGGGTTGGGGAAGGACAGGGATGTTCCCAGCTGAGTCTACACCCTTTACTTTTCTTACCCCAGGATTCAAACACTTCCGTCATCTGCTGAAGGCATCTTTCTAGTTGAAGAATGTGGGTAACAACATTTTGTTTTTAAAGAGCCCCTGCCCTCCATGCGTAGGAGCCTTTGAGTGGTTTCCCTTCGTTGCCTAGGGAATGGGGCGATACCAAACAGCGATCACAGCACCGATCAGATTTTGCAAATATTTTTACTGCCTGCTTCCAAGGTGCCGTCAGGAGCCCCAGTTACCTACAGCATCCTGGTAGAAATGACAGAAATGTCACCTCGCTCATTTTTTTAGACAAGGTGCATCATGGGCACGTCTTCATCTGCCCTAAAATGTAGGGAGAAAGCATGGGTTGGGACAGAAAGTGAAACAACGCGTCTCTTCCCAGGATGGGAAACTATCCTCGTGCATTAGAAGGAGGACCAGCGATGCTCTCCAGCCACATGGCAGGAACCATCACCCGCTGGCATCCCCTGCACCCCGGGGTGGGTGGCAGCAGCCGGGCAGCAGCACCGAGGTACCGACATTGCCTGTGGTTGGGGGCTGCTCCGAAATATCGCTGGGACGTGCCTCTGCTTTTTTTGTTTCCGCATGTCTCCGCAAATGCCAGTAAATGTCTGCAAAACCTGCTTCAAATTTCTCTCAGATCTCCCTTGAGAGCAGAGATTTCACTTGTCTCAGGGGTGAGGATCTTGTCATGGTTTGCAGGAGTCAAAATACCAGGCACGAGCCATGAAATGACAATTTTGTAATTTGCTGTCAAAATGATGCCTGATTCTTTTGCACCTTCTAACCAAGATTTGTACGGAACTTTTCAAAAGTACAACCAGTACGTACAGAGAGAAAGAGAAACCTACAATTAAACCCAGAATTCCCATCTCCAAACTGATATTTTGTTACGTGATGCTCCGGGTCATCTCAGCGATTGCAGCTATCATGGGAAACCAAGGAGAGCAAGCAGGGAGCCCATGCTTGCCCATGCTCTGCAGCATATCCCTGTCCCGGCTTGGGCGCAGGTGAGATCCCCCTCCCCAAGCGGAGGTGGGCGCAAGCTCTGCACCCACCCATCAGGCAGGAAAATAATTCAGATTTTACTGCTTCTTCAAGCTGAACACTGCCTCCCAGCTGCTGTGCAATAGCTGCCGTGAGGCCCCCAGCTTGGACCAGCCCACGGGCCTGTTTGGATGGGGTCAGGGTGCAGGGTGCGGGTGGGGGACTGGGTGCACACCCCGCCTTCATAGAATCATAGAATCACGGAATGGTTTGGAAGAGACCTTAAAGCCCATCCAGTTCCACCCCCCCTGCCATGGGCAGGGACACCTCCCACTAGACCAGGTTGCTCCAAGCCCCGTCCAACCTGACCTTGAACACCTCCAGGGATGGGGCAGCCACAGCTTCCCTGGGCAACCTGGGCCAGGGTCTCACCACCCTTCACCCAGGACACAGGTAAATCAGTATTTCTGCTCTACAGAGCTGCTTGGGGCTCTGTGTTGCCCAAGGGCAGCCCTTCAAGCAGGCTGAACACTAACCAATTCATTGATACAGAGACTTTTATCACTAATTCTATAGATCTGTAGGAGTGGGTCCAGAAGAAGCCAGGAAGATACTCCGAGGGCTGGAGCCCCTCTGCTGTGAGGCCAGGCTGAGAGAGTTGGGAGTGTTCAGCCTGGAGAGGAGAAGGCCCCGGGGAGACCTTGGAGCCCCTTCCAGTCCCTAAAAGGGCTCCAGGAAAGCTGGGGAGGGACTCTGGATCAGGGAGTGGAGCCATAGGACAAGGGGGAACGGTTTTAAACTGAAAGAGGGGAGATTTAGATGAGATGTTAGGAAGGAATTCTTGACTGTGAGGGTGGTGAGACCCTGGCCCAGGTTGCCCAGAGAAGCTGTGGCTGCCCCATCCCTGGAGGGGTTCAAGGCCAGGTTGGACGGGGCTTGGAGCAACCTGGTCTAGTGGGAGGCGTCCCTGCCCATGGCAGGGGGGTTGGAACTGGATGGTCTTTAAGGTCCCTTCCAACTGCTAACCATTCTGTGATTCCATGATATAGAGATATAAGGGGATGCAGGTCTACACTTGACATCGAAATACTGATGTCTTTAGGACATCACCTGCCCTTAAATCTGAAAGTTAAATCTGAAAACTGCTCTTAGGCTGAAGCGAAGAGCCCGTGGCTGCCCAGGAGACAAACCCTCTGGTACCCGTAAGCCCCCCTGGCAGCCAGGTGATCTCTCACCGGCACCGAGAGGGCTCAATTGAAGCTAAGGTCCCTTCCAACTGCTAAAATGAAGCTAACCTTCTCCTGGGCAGGCATCTTTCAACCGTCACTCCTTTTTCCTTGCTGTGCCCCAAAGTTCATCCACCTTCCCATGGTCGGCATGGCCAGGGGTGGCACGAGGGTGGCCACTGCCAGCTTGGTGCTGCACGGTGCCGTCACTGTCCCTCCTCTGCCGTTCATCCCGCCCTTCCCACTCACCGCCCCCGACTGCCGATGGGTGCAGCAGGACCTGCCGGGGCTGAACACCTGATAACACTGGTTTTAATGGGATAGTGCAAAACTGGCTCTTTTTCGAGGTGATATGTTGAGGAACAGCCCCCTCCCCAAAGCTGCTAGCTGTACATTTTTCTTCTGGAGATGAATCATAGGCAATTAACAGGAACAATTCTAATTAACTGACATAATTAAAAAACTAATAATGTTTAACATTATTGTTTTATACAATGACATTAGCTTTAACAGCCTAGCAACACATCAAGGCTTCATTTGCATAGTCACTGAGTATATTATTTATTCTTGGTTTCTTTGGTAACCAAATTGACAATAAGAACTGCAGTGTGAATTCCTAAATTGTTTTGCCATATAGCTTCATAATTTATGCCATTGGCAGTAATTGTAATGTCTGTATAATTTCCTTTTAATTATCAACTAATGAAATTTACATTCATTTGGGTAAAAAACAAATATTCGCATTCAACTTCCAATCACCTGTCCAAATTTCCAATCAATTTGCCGATGTTTGCTGTGCCTTATGTTTATTTAGATTTTTGAATGTCAAAATGTGGGAGAAGTGCTGAAACCTCTTTGGCTGTTAATGGCTGGAGGAATAGTGATTACTGGAGCTGCTGCCACTGAGCTCTTCTTCCTCCCGGATTTAGGAGATGCTCCTTTCCAAAAGAAGACGGAAGATATGGACTTTATCACATTAAACTCTACGGATTTTAAGCGGAATTAATTCTGTAAACTTTAATTGCAGAATAATCTCTGCCCATTCCCTTATCTCTTGATTTATTACAGACATTTATTTCTAGTTTGAAAATTTCTCATCAGTTTCCCAGGGAATTAATTTAGTTTTTCAGAAAGAAAAAAAAAAAAAAAGGAGGGTTGGGAAAAGAAATGGCTTCTAAATTCAAATTGAGATGCTAATTACAATAATTATTTCATGAAATTATATAGAAACTTTATACATAGGAGCACAGTCATTTAGTGAAAAAAAATAAAATATTTGCACATAATCTTAATTGAATTCAACTTCTGAACAAAACAACATTTTGGCTCTTTTTATTTTAAAGAAGGGCGGGTGCTGCACCGGCGCTGGGCAGGGGGCCGGGGTGGGGGGGCTGGGGGTCCCCCAGGGTGGGCGCCCCCACCCCAGGGACCTCGGCCAACGGACCCAGCGGAAAGTGAGGGATGGGGTCCATTATCCTCCGTTACCTTGATGCGATTTCAATACCGACTTGATGCGAAGCCACATGAGACAAATTAAAACAATTAATGGACAATCTGGGCCGGTCCTTGAAGGGAAGCGCTTATCGTTTGTGTCTGGGTTTCTCTGTTCCATCAAAGATGCCTCCCGCACATAGAACCTATTAACTCCTTTTTGATTAGGAGGAGGAAGCTTAAGAATAATAATTGCTAATGATGTGCCGCGTCTCTTCAGGGGGAATGGCGTTGTGATTTGGAAGACCCGATTCCCAACAAAGTTTCCC
Source organism: Burhinus bistriatus (assembly GCA_013397275.1). Taxonomy (NCBI): domain Eukaryota; kingdom Metazoa; phylum Chordata; class Aves; order Charadriiformes; family Burhinidae; genus Burhinus; species Burhinus bistriatus. The sequence goes on along the minus strand of VYXH01012392.1, from coordinate 13,492 downwards.
GCGTCGCCTCGGAAAGGAAATATCTGAGGGCTCAGAGCTGCTTCGGCGGCTCCCGCCGCGCAGCCCACATCAGGGGCGAACGGAGCAGGAGCTCCTTAAAACAAAAGGAATGGGAGGTTGTGGAGGAGCGAGCATCTGCGAGAGCAGACTAATGTCACCCAGCAAGCGGCAATTGTCATCCGTGTTTGGGTCCGCTGAACAGCATTTCTATAGCAGTTGAAAATTCATTTCATTTCATTATCTGAACTGTTCAAGCACCCCACTTTGGATCCGAGAAATCTTTCCAAACCTGCGGGAAACTCATTTACCCCCGCTGAGGCTCCAGCTTCTCTTCTTATATTAAGGTAGCGTTGTCTTCCTTACAAATTCCGGCAGATACACGGGCAAGATTTGTACAGAGAAGGGAAGGACCATTTGCTGAAATGCGGAGTGGAAAGGAGCAGCGTTATTACTCTTCTCTGCTTTATTTAGGTCTGTTTCAAGGCTACTTTACTGATCTCTCACCTGTTACAAATACAGTTCATGATACATTAGAAAGGAGAGAACTGCCTTCGAGGGGCTGCGGTGTAGAACAAAGAACAGACCATCCACCCTCCGAGATTTTGCTAATGAAGAAACTTGCGGTATCATTAAGTTGAAAAGAGGGGAAAAAAAAAAAAAAAAAAAAGCAGTCACCAAAGTGGGATGTTTTCAAATTAGGGACAAATTAATGCAGGGAAAATGTCTAGCGGTGGAGGTCCCTGAGAGCAAGCACCTTCCCTGCTACAGCATAGCAGTATTTGCTGAACCGCACTGCGAAACTTGACCTAGTTTCTTGATTACAATGATTTAAATACCTGCAAAGTTTGTTGAAATCAATATGTTTACTCCAGAAATACACCAATAAAAATTAGCCTGAAATCGCATAATCCGTATTCATTATATTGAGTTTCCATACGCACTGAGTAAACGCAGAATCTATAATAGACTTGTACATTTCTGTGCCAGACTTTCAGCCCACATATATCCGTATAAATAAATACGGCGTTGTGCCCGGCAGAGAGACGGTCCGATCACAACCGCATCCCTCGCGCCACCTCTGCGGCCCGAGTGACAGCACACGTTTTGATAGGTGCCATAAGCAGTGACCGCCAGAAGAATTCCTGGCACTGCTCCGAAGTGCCCCTTCCTCCACACCTGGAACAAGTTACTAAATCCAATTACTCCAGTCAAGATCAACCCGGTGTGCTCCAGAGAGGAATTCCCACATGGCGACGTGTTTCATGACTCGCGCGGAGCCACATGTTCCACCCTGGGTCACGCTTCAGCCTTCTCCTGGGTCTTTTGGACGTGGGGCGGTTTGCTTTGAGTCTAACAACCCGGGCTGACCCGCCAACGGATGCGGATCACCCAGGTCCTGCTTTTCCACCTAGTCCTTTTTCCAGAGGCAAGCGGGCACTGCCGGGCACACCGGGGAGCGGGGAGGAGAAAGAAAGGGGTGGAAAGAGAGCAAAGGCGGAACACGCTATGGAGGTGTAAGTGGGATAGGAGGGAATAAGAGGGCAGATTAATGAATCATAAGATGAGAAAATAAAAGCAGGCTAAGGTTAGAAGCAAGGTTAGAACAACTGCAGTTAAATTTCCTGCAGCGTGGTTTATATTGCCCTTCCTCCTTTCCTCTTCTTTCTAACGGCAACTTAAAAGCAACAGTAAAAGCCGACATCCGAGATTGTCCTCCTTTCCACAGCAAACATTGACACAAGATGGGTCAAGAAAGCCCTTCTCCAGGAGGAGCTGGGAGGGCAGGAGCGTGCCGGGGGCTCTGCGGTGTCCTTTGGCTTTCATCCGGGGCTGGTGGTGGCCGCACACGGGCTGTCACTCTGGAGGTGCTTGGCCACAGAACGGGGTGCCGGGCCAGGGGGCCGGTGTGGGTGCTCCTGCACGTGGTGCCAGCCCACGGCAGCACGGCTCCAGCACAGGTCCCCATGGAGGAGCTCGGCTGCTGGGTGGCCACGGATGGGTGGCTCTCCGTGGGGTCTGCACCCACACCTGTAGCCCAGCTCATCCTCCCCATCCTTCCTAATGGATACTCTTGGTAAATTTGGTAGGACCAGGCAGTCCAGTCGGGAAAGGTCTTTCGAAGTCTTCTTGCACAGTCATGCTCTGTTTGGGCTTCCTAGTTTAGGAGGTACTAAGATGACACCAGGGGGACACCAGTGGCACTTACTGTACTGGACAACCCTTTAGCTGGGAAGAACTGTTCTTGTACTGGTGGGTGATCCCTGTCTTTGTCCGTCTGTCCCTTCAGTCTGCTGGTGGCAGCTGCAAGGACAAGGGGATTTTTCTTGTGCGTCTGTGCTGTGTCCTCGCTGTCACCAGGCACAACGGGGCTTCCCCCTCCCACTGAAACGTCCCTTTTTTGCTGCCACTTTAAGGAGGCTGATTAACTTTTTGAGGCTGGCTAGATCCATCCTTACCCGCCTTGTGCTGCAGGGAAGTGGGGAGGGAAGAGACCGCAAGTGGTGGGTGCAGGTAGACCTCCAGTGAGAGGCACCCACCGTCCCTTCCACAACTCGGGCACATTTGGGAGTCTCCCACTTGAACTGAGCAATGGGTATAATGGAATTTTTGCCTGTCGCGTATTATACTGTCACACTCGTCTTTCGGAGAGGGCATCTGTTCTTCAGTTCCTCTTTTCTTTAAAAAAAAACAAAAAAACCCAAAAACCAACACAGAGCAGGAATGGGAGATGAAGTGGATTTTTTTATTAGTTTGTTTCTTTGTTGAAAAGCTGTAAACCCACACGCTTTGATTTGCAGAACATCTGATACTGGAACATACAGGTCGGCTTTGTCTTTTTCAGGTATGGCTGTATTTTTTCAATTTGGAAAAGCTCCCTCAGTCTCTGGGGGTTTTGTGCCCCTTTTGACGAATGGAAAAATTTAAAGGAATAATTAATGTCTCTGGTTGAATTTAAGAAATAAAAGAACCTTTAAAATGAGTGTTCACAGAAAAAGGCCTTGGGGG
>VYXH01012392.1:0-10375 GCA_013397275.1 Burhinus bistriatus | reverse complement strand
ATCCCCTGCGCCGCCCTGCGCAGCCCCCGCGCATCCCCCGCCGGGTTCCAGCTCCGGAGCTGCGTCTTGCCCCGGGGGCAGGGGACGCGCAGGGCGAGGATCCCGCGCGCAGGCACCTTCTGCACTGCTCCTGCAATATCTAAGTGCCCCCAGGAATCGTTTTTTCCCTGATTTCCCGCCCTCATTCCAACTGTTCCAGTCCTTGCTGGGGCCTGGGAGCTGCCTTGCAGCGGCTGCAGGGTGCTGGGGCGCTGCTGCCATGGGAAGGGCCTGGGATGTGACCGTGTTACCCAGCGAGCCCGTGAGCCTGGTCTTGCCCTGAGCGAGAGCCGCGCAGTGTTTCGTGTTACTGGTCCATGCTCCAAGCATACAGGAGGGCGATGGTGCTGGTGGCGGCATCAGAGCCGGCAGTGCCCTCTGCGTGCACCTCCTCTGCCAGGAGAAGCCTCGTACCTGCGCGTCCTGCTTTCAGCGACACGGGATTTATTTCTCTTTCAGCAATTTTACTTTTCAGTAAGGTCTCTTCCAATGCTGGGGAAAACTGCACTTTTAGAAGACTCTAGCATCCGAATTTGTGAAAATATTTACTTTATAGCCAGCTATGGTGCGTGGGTTTCCAGGTCTCAGTGTTTTTGACTTAGGTGTGGGGATGAGGAGCAGCGAGACCCGGGCACTTGCCCCAAGCTGCCCAACAGGGTTATTTCATACCATCAACGGCACATTCCATAGAAATTAGAAAGTTTGCTGAGGAGTTCTCTCTCCCCCTTGATGGCGGCAATCCGGAGAACTTCTTGCCCCGGTGCCGGAGCCCTGAGCTCTTCCCTTCCTCCCCAAGCCGCAGCGCTCCCAGTGTCCCACATTGGCTGTCCCCTGCAGAGAGTGCACAGCTTCCTACGGATGGAATGGGCTGAGTATAGTCCTGGTATATTTTATACTGGTTTGGGGACCAATATCGGTACTTCAGTATTGTTAATTATTTAGTATTACTCTATTAAATCTATTTATATTTAAACCCCCGGGTTTCCCTGTTTTTCCCGATTCCCCTTCCCGGGTGGGGAGCGGTCATTGGGTGAGAGAATAGTTGTCTAAACGACAACAAATTGCCGTGGGTTCTTCAAACCATAACACCGCACTTGGAGCAATCCCCTTTGCGGGACCCATGCACATAGCAGGGATCTCCGGAATCCTCCACCGGCAGCATCTGGAATTAAAGGCAAGGGAGCAGCAAGTAACAAGGTCCCTTTCAGAACAGACGTGTGACGGCACGCCTGCGCGGATGCTGGGGACGAGCCAGCTCTGGGTGAGGGGCCGGAGCAGAGAGCCCGGGGTGCGGCATGCAGGCCACCGGCAATGCCCAGCTCCGAGCAGCTTTCCCGGGACTGCTACGGGATTCTCTCCCCGCAGTTACAGGACAACAATGTTTTCCTCTCTCTGCCCTTTTTGCAGGTTTTTCTGATTTCCGGCCCATTTTTTTTTACGTATTCACTGAAGAAGTTTGCAGCTCAAGAAAGACGTTTCCCTTTCCATGTAAGTTATCCTGGAGCCCAGCAGATAATGCAAAGCGAAGGGGAACGTGCTGGGCAGGGGGTAAGCGCTGCATTTCTTGGTTGAATCTGTAGATTGACAATTATTTACCACTAAACTTCCACCTTAGTGCTTTTGTGTGCTGTGGCTTCCTGTGCCGTCCAGGTCAGGTGAAACAGCGGATTTTTGAAGCGGATTTATCAGACACAGAAGCTGGAGGAGCCTGGTTTTTAAACACTGGATTTCCTCCATGCAGGGGTGAGGAAGAGCGTTTAGGGCAAATAACTGGATCGATGTTTTTTTGTAGGGTAGGAGGCTTTCAGGGAGGTTCTTCGCACCCTGAAATAACACGATCAACTGGCCCCTCGCCTGCTTTTTTATCGTAAGGGACACGGGCCGCGCAGAGAGAGCAGCCGTCAGGAGAAGGAGCGGATGGTGCGTGGGACAAGTGGTGGGATGTGCTCCACGGGCCATGGGAGGCAGGACTGTTCCCAGCAGCTCCCCCTTCACCCTTGCCCCATGTATGGGAGCTGTGCCCGAGCAGGTTACACTTGGGATGTGATTCCTCAGCAGCTGGCACCGCCGGAGCCAGGCTGCCGGGAAGCTGGGGCAGGACCAGCACGCACGTGGGTGGCTCACATGGCACGCTCAGACCTTCGTGTATGGTCACCACCTCTCCACCCCCTGCTCTAACCTTAGCTGGACCCGTATGTCAAGAGCAGCGTTTGCCCTTTGCAGTTGCCTGGGCGGATAGGTGATGGATGGGGCAGCTCCGAAGCCTCAGAGCTTCCCTCCATGAAGTCAAAGATGCTTAAAGAAACTTTTAACATGCAAAAGTTTCCTAGCAGAGCAGAAACATCCTAGCAGAGCAAAAACCAGGATCAAGTTCAGTTAAAATATACAAAATGCTATCACATATAGAAGTCTAGAATGATGAATTTAAAATTAATTAAATGTGTTAAACAGGACAACAAAAGCAATACTGTCATTTAGCCTCCCAGGTTAAATAATCAAGGCTTAAATAATTATATAAACAAACATTACAGCAACAAAACCCCTAAGGGTTCAGCCAGAAGTCCCTTGGAAGTCAGTGCCCCCTAGTTCTGCCAGTCATTATTCCGGGTTCTTATTTGTTTCCTGATCTGGTTTCGAAAGCAGTGCCGTGTGGGCAGGGGATGAGTCGGGCAGCCCAGCGAGCCCCGAGCACAGCTCACCTGTCCACCGGGCACAGCCGGGACCTCAGGTCACATCCCTCCCTTCGCCCCTTCCACCTTTCACAAGGGGAATAAAAGCGGGAGATGAAGATCTCCACGTGCGCGTGGGGAATGGCAGGCATCACCCTGTCATTTCCTCCGGACCCGTGCTCGAGTGGGAATTGTGTCACCTCCCGCAGGGAAGCTCCACACTAATTGCGGTCTCCATCCACCCCTCTCCCACGTGTCTCCACGGCGAGGCTGGGAAGTGAGCAATCACTGCGCCTGCCCGATGACACATCTCCGGAGAACGTGCCTTAGCCTCACAGGCATCTCAAGAGTAATCCCAATTAGAGCGCTAAAAATGCCCAGGGAAGCATGGCCATTTATTTAGATTTAGAATGGATATTAGGAAGAAATTGTTGCCTGTGAGGGTGGTGAGACCCTGGCCCAGGTTGCCCAGAGAAGCTGTGGCTGCCCCATCCCTGGAGGTGTTCAAGGCCAGGTTGGACGGGGCTTGGAGCAACCTGGTCTGGTGGCAGGTGTCCCTGCCCATGGCAGGGGGGTTGGAACTAGATGGCCTTTAAGGTCCCTTCCAACCCAAACTATTTTGTGGTTCTATTTATAACCTATTTACAGCTTCTTTCAGCTGAAAGGTTGTGGCTCTGCCTCTGCGAGAGGAGAACTGTGGTTGACTCCCATTGCTTATCAAATTTTCATGTCGTGTGCATGGATCAATAACCTTATCTCCTCCAATTCACGGCGGTCCAATCCTTATATTCCTGATGAATGAGCGAAAATCAACAAAAACCCCAGGTGCTGCAACATCTTTGGTTCCAACTGTTTCACCTTGTCATCTCCTCACCTACTGTATTAAAGAAGAACATAAACCATGAAAATTCGGCGCTTGCAAGTGCCCGATGCCGCCCCGCTCAGTGGTTGTACCTGGAACAGAAAGCCCGAGGGCTACAAGAGCAGAGAGTCTACTCTCCAAAATCAGAAGAAAGGCTAACGGGAAGCAGTTTTAAAATGAATGACAGCACATCTTGGGTCCTCAGGCTTCTCGAGGTGGGATTTGGTTTGCCGAAGACGGGTGATTCAGCTGGCAGAACGCCCATGCCCGGCTCAGGGCAAGCTGAGCAGCCGCCCTGTGCCATGACATGGCTGCTCGGGTGGGGAGGGGGGACGTGGAGCACGGGTTGAGTCATCAAACACTGGTGGGGCTTCGCCGCCCAGACACGGCGCTTCTCTCCAGTGAGAGGCCAAGAGGAGTTTATCGTGTGGCTTCTGCAATGCCATGCCCAGGAGATAAAATCTGGTACCGTGCAAAGAGCCGTAAGCAGTGCTATCATTTCTCGAATGCGTAATTAAATGGAAGTGGCACATTTTCAAAACTGTTAGAACAGAAACCCCAAATTTATCACTGTCTGTCATTTTTCAATATGTTTCTTTCTAAGCCTCGCTTTCTGATGAGTAGAATAATTATAATTTAGCTACAGTAACTTGGGGCTCCATTTTCAGTTAACAGATTGTTTATCAAGATGAAGACCCAGAGCAGCAGCTGTAGGATGGGGAGACGGAGATTGACGTGGATCGCAGACCAGTCCTGTGGGAAGCAGCTGAACAGAAGGGGATTTAATGACTACCTCCAAACACAAGTGATCGATTCACTGAACCCACTCAAGCAAGGCAGCACCGAGTGATTGGGTTTGGAGAATTCATTATTCATATGTATTTATTGTGTAAATAGAGAGAAGAGACACCTTTGGATAGAAATTCAGACCAAATGGACTTTGCAGAATTAAATTTGTGAGGGCTATCCTATTTTAAAATTCAAGAAATTCTGCTCTCTGGTAAGACACGGAGACAAGTGCCGACTCACGTATTACACACCAGCCTGATCGCTACGGTCATCATGGGTTCGTTAAAATCCCGTCTAGCTGCTCACGCACTGAGCCTCACCAAACCAATGGTGCTCTCATCACACAGCAGGGTCAGCCCGGACCCTGGGCCCACGCTCACGGCAGCAAATCGCCGGCCGAGATCCAGCCCTACTGATGCCAGCAGCAAAGTGCCCCCCGACCAGTGACTTTGCGCCCTTTGCTGGGAACGAAAGGCTTTGCATGGAGACATTATCAATTTTTAAAGTTTATTCTCACACTCGTGTCTAGATGGTAAAAATGACGTGTAGTTCATACACATCTCATTTCCACTCTATACGGGAACCCTATCAAAATAAATGTAAGTACTATAAAAACACACAGACATTATATTTTTAAACAGCTTTTTAACTGTGTTTTTGCAAGTTTTTGCACAGTTTTCTCATTTTCCATCTGACATTTATTGGCACCATGTTTCCTGGCATGAGGACTCTGAACATAATGCCAAGGTATGAAGGCAAATGAGTTCCAAGCAGCAAAAAGATGCTGATATACAAACTACCACTCAGAAAATAACATCGCTAATGGAGTTTAAATAGAGTAATTCCCAAAGTACGGACTACAGAGCACCTGCAACCCACAAGAAAGGCTAGTAAGGGTCCAAAATCTGTGTCGTAGTCATGTTGTTTTTACTGTGTTTTCAGTTAATACTCGATGACACAATTGCTTGATGATCAGTGAGAAAACGTGCTGGGTGATAGGATCGAGAAGTGCAACAAGGATCCACGTAGATCTCCCATCGCCCGGGTCCCAGAGAGATAACGCGGTACGGGACGGTGCTGTAAGACTGCGGAACTCTGAGATAACTCTGTAAAAGGATGCTGGTAACTCCTCCTCGCTGCAGCGAGTCACTCTGTGGTTGTGACCATGACTTCATCTTTCCAAACCCGAATCCACCACATCGACACCGCAGCATTCCTCCACCCTTACCCACGCTGGCTCCTGAGCACGGCGGCTGCTGCCCCACTCCCTGAAGCACTCCTGGGCACACTTTTCAAGCACCCGACTAATGCTCAAATAAATGAGACTTTTCCTGTGCCGAGAGGCAGGAAAATGCCTCAAGGCTAAAGCTACGAAAAGAATTAGGTGTCCCAGCTAAGTGCTGCTTTAAGAAACCAAGTATGAACGTGCATCCTCAACACCGGGGAGATTTTGGGTAAGCCCAGACATTCCTCCTGATAGATCTCCAGGTCAATCACCAGCATCTGCTGTTGAGCACGTGGCTGGTGCTGACCCGCCAGACCCCTCAGTCGTGTTTCAGCTGCGTTAGGGCTTCAGGATTTGTCCCTGCCCTGTTTATCTCACCCACAAGAGCTCCTTGGGCGTATCTGCTGGGTGAGGGCCAGCTGGAAGCACCTCCAGCAGGATGGTGCCAGCCCTTGCCTTGGTGTGCCCGTGCACGGTGCTCTCACCCACCATAAATCCCCCTTTCTGCTCGAACGGATATAAATGCATGTCACCTGTCCACAGCCAGCGTCCCCAAAGTCTCGTATCGTACCGGGGCTGGAGCCACGTGTTGCAGCTCATTTCCCCCGGGTGCAATGGTCGGGGCTGTGGGCTCCTCCGGGTGGCAAAGTGGCCGGGTCTGGTGCAGCAGTGGTTGTCCATCTTGTGCTCTTCTGGGCTGAACTTTGCTGCTGCAGGTCAAACACAGATTTTGCGACCCAAGGCTGTGAAAGGCAGGTTCAAGTATTTCCTGTATTTCCTGCAGCTGAGGGTAACACCACGCGACGCAAATCCTAGAAGATTTATACGTTTGTGTATTCCACTATTTCATGAGGGAAAAAAAAAAGATCTGGAGGAAGAGAAAACCATAACTTTAAATCCCAGAATGGAAGAAGACAGCTTATTTGTTGGTAGGTAAGAGAGTATCACTGAATCATTTATCATCCCGAGTGTTCACATCGGCAAGAAAATGTATGTCTTGGATCTTTTTCTTCAGCATCAGACCATGAAAATAGTTCTTTTCTAAAAGCAATCATGTATGAAGGTTAAAAAACCCCAAGTGTCTGTGCTTCGCCGTGCCATACAGCTGCACAGCAGATCAGGCTGGAAACGGATGATTCACAATTTCCAGACTTTACTTTCCTCGTCACTAAGAGCAGAAAATCAGCGCTAATGCTTTACAGGAGCCGGGCGCAGACATGACCATAGTGGTCCAGGTCAGTTTTTTCCTGACTATCTTGAATTTCTTCGTGTAAAGAGGCTACCTTCCTAACGTGAAACCCCTTTCGAGGGTGGTCTCCGTGTGCTGGCTAACTGGATTAGCTGGTTCTTATGATCTCGTTAGCCAGCCCTGTGCTGGCCCAAGGAGCCCGTTAAGGAGCAAGGCAACGTGCCACTGAATGATGCGCTGCTGGTCTTGGGGAAGTTTAAGGGATTTCTTCCAACTTAGCAACGTGCATAGCAGAAATTGAGAACTGGACCTTAAAACGATTTGTAGGAGAGAGAGGAACCGAGAGACGAAAGGAGGACGGGGCGTTCATCCCAAGCCAAGTGTCCCATCTGCTGCCCAGGCAGAGCGGGAGCACACCCTGCCTTCCCGGCCCCCCTCCTTCGGCTCGGGGACCGCACATGGGTGAGACACCCCGGCAGTGCTCTGCCCCCCCACACCCCCGGAGCCGCAGCCCTCGCACCGCTGGGTGTCCCGGGAAAGGCAACGGCAAAGGAAGGTCCTTCCATGAATAATAGTAGCGGTGTCTTAAACATCACCTCCCGGGTACACGCTTGCCCGGAGGAGGGGTAGAGACAATCTCAATCTGCAACTGGATAATTATATAGGACTACTTAGAAAGGCAAGTAAAGTTTGGTAGGGTTATTTAGTACCAACAGCGCATATAAATCTTGCCAATAACGGCCCCTAATTTTAATTACAGTGAAGTGAGTTTTATAGGGAGAGCATTTTGCTAGAACAAATGATTTATTGGGGAAAAAAAAAATGACAAGCTTTTCGGTTCACAAGCTCTTCTGTACATATGAAATGGAAGGAACAAATTCCAAGCTTTAGTTTCTATTTAATTAATTCAAATTAGTGGTTGGTTAGACCAGACACAATATTTATTTCATTTTCAAATAACAAATACTGTGAGAGGACCTATTTAGTCGGGAGTAAGCAGGCATTTCCCAGTCTTGGTTAGATGCTTTTAGAACGTCTCTATAAACTGCAGGAAGAGTGAGGGCTTCATTTTCCTGCTAATGTTGTGTTTTCAGCCTAGGCAAGATAAGAAATACTCTTTATTCTTGCCCAAACTACTCATGCAACAAAACTCTTATCTTAAAAAGACATTGACAGGAACAGTTAACACACTGTATAATTAAAGCAATAAATTAATTACCAGGCTTCCCTGGTGACTATTAAACACTTGAGGCAAAAGAGCTGTCTTTTGCTCCTTGTTGAAGGATTATTACTGTTTAGTTTGAACATTAGCTCGAACAATCTGGGTTCCTTTCTCCGGTGCAGATGCGTAGCCACAGAGCCCTTCGTGTTTGCAGACACATAAAGGTTGCTGAGGCAGCCGTGCTAACACGCGTGTGACCTGGGAGCTGGGACGTCCTCTAACACATTCCTCCAGTTTTTGGGTGATTTCGGTGGTTGCAACAAGGATCCTTAAGAGGTGGACCCAGACATCAGCCGCAGAAGGATTTTAATTGCAGGAAAACGCCTGTAAGCCATTGCCCGGGGTCGGTCCAGGGAAAACGTCACTGGTGAAAACCCACGCGTGTGGCACGCCGGGACACGCGGGGCATTTGGCATCTCTGCTCTCCTCGGTTCTGTGCGAGCGCAGGGTGACTCACGGCGAGCAGCAGACGAATGACTCACGGTTTTACTGAGCTGACGGGCTTGACAGAGCCAAAATGTGATCTGACACCCTTATCTAAAAACTCTCATGTTAAATCTTTGTTTAAATACCTTCTTTCTGGGGTTATATATGGAAAGTACTTTAAAGGCCATCCATAAAAGGCTGCTTGTGCACGGGGAGCTTTGCTTGAAGGAACTTTGGATCTCCGTTACAATTTATAAATTTTCACTTTAAAATCTTCCTTAATGTTTTCCACAGAAGCTGGCTTCAGATAAGCTCCTTGGGGAGTGGAGGGCGAGACGTGCGGGTAAACGCAGCAGGCAGAGGCGGGCAGCGCCGCGTTGGCAGGACGCATGGCCGAGGGCCACGTGGAAGAGCCGGCCACGTGCCGCGGCCGGGAGAAGCGTGAGTCGGGGCAAACCTGACGCATCCTGAAGAGGGATGTGTCGTGCCTTATTGAACACCGGTCTTCCCACTGAGGAAATCACCGGAGCTGAGCAGCAACGTCACGCTGATCGTGCACAGAGGAAACAGTGATGTGGCCGAATTGCTGGTTATATTTTCAATAGAGCCTCTTTCACAGATGTATACGAAGTTTCTTTCTGTATTCAACCAGGTTTGGGTCAAACCTTGCCCAAACTTGCAACTAAGCTTAATGCTTTACTCAGCAAAACACATAACTGAAGTTTTGAGGGAAAACCTATAGCAACATATTAACTTTTCCATTCTCTTTTTCATGAGTTTGTGGATATAACTGTGGGTTTTTGTAGGTAAAAATTAGATACTTGAATAATAACATGAAATGGTTGTCTACCTGAACAAGCTTTCAGAGCTGAAAGAGTTCCCATCCGTATGCTGAGGTCGCTGCATATCCCATAAAACCCTGCGGGCATTGCAATAGCTGGATCAAAACAGGATGCTATGGCAAGGAGGAACGATGATCCCAGGGCAAGACTGAGTCGCCAACCTAAATTACCAGGGTTCGTTAGCCTCCACTCCCACGTGGGCGTTACACGTGTCAAGGACTCAGGTTAGTCCCTGAGTCTAAACTGTCTAGCAATAAAAACTGAGCGGCGCAGCCTGTGCCTTGTGCCGGGGCAGGAATACACAGCGCCTGGCCAAACGCTGCCGCGCCGGAGCGAGGGGCTGATGCGGAGGTTTAGGACAAGTCGCACATTTTTGTGTGCTGGATCTTGATAGCGCCGCAGTACACCTCCGCTGTGCTGGTACCACGGATGTGGCCCTACGCAGGCAGCCAGGGGGGGTCAGCTCGGTCGGTATCTCATAAATCACCTCCAAAGGACTTCCCCATCAAAAGAGGTATCCCCACATCGCCCCGCGTCAAGGCTCCTCTCTGGTGGTCACGCTGCAAAGTGCTAAAATCTTAAAACGCTCAGAGGTTTCCCAGGGCAAAATGCAGGGCAGGTTGCAAGCAGTTCTATACCCGGCCCCAACGATATATCAAGTTGCATTTTGCCTCGCCTTTCTTAAGCAATAAATGAGATCCCCACCCTGGCTTCAGCCTTTCTGGGCTGCAGAGAACAGCTGGAGCCTGCTGAGAAGGTTGTTGGTCCCAGGAATGTGCTAAAGATTAACCATCAATGGTTAGCTATTTCGCTTGGCCTGATGATAACAGGAAAAGCCACCCCTTGGGCTCCCCATTTGCCACATTTAGGAGCTTCCATTGCTGAGGAAGGAACAGCCCAGGAGTCAGGAGCAGCTCAAAGCGGGGCAGGAGCAGGTAGGTAAGGTGGGGACGTGCCCGGTGGCTGGCAACGCGCACCCTTGGCTCCGTGGCAGCCGACCTTGGAGCCGGGCGCTGCCGCTCTGTGTTTGCTCCACAGCCAGGGCTGGGAGCGGGGACCGACTTTGCCCTTGAGGTTCTTCACTTCTGTGAGGAGGCAAGAAAGAGGCGGCA
>VYXH01012391.1:45900-57836 GCA_013397275.1 Burhinus bistriatus | reverse complement strand
TTTTTTTTCCCCCCTGAGTTGCAACAATAGCTCTCTGTTCAGCCAGGACAGTCTTCTGCCCTGAAGGCTTTTTTTTGGCACATGGGGACGGCCTGCTCCTGTGCCTTTCAGATTTCCTTCTTGAAAAACGTCCAGTCTTCCTGGACTCCTTTGACTTTCAGGACTGCCTCCCAAGGGACTTTGTCAACCAGGCTCCTGAATAGACCAAAGTCCACCCTCCAGAAGTCCAAGGTGGCAGTTCTGCTGATCCCCCTCCTTGCTTCTCCAAGGGTCACAAACTCTATCATTTCATGATTGTTATGCCCAAGACGGCCTCCAACCCGTCACATCCCCCACAAGTCCTTCTCTGTTCACAAACAACAGGTCCAGCAGGGCACATTCCCTAGTTGGCTCCCTCACTAGCTGTGTCAGGAAGTTATCCTCAACACATCCCTGGAACCTCCTAGACTGTTCCCTCTCAGCTGTATCGTATTTCCAGCAGACATCTGGTAAGCTGAAGTCCCCTATGAGGACAAGGGCTAGCGATTGTGAGACTTGGCTCATAGTTTTCTTCACAGGAAGACACAGTAAGCAATTACCGCCTACACACTGTATTCACGCCACTCACTTTACAAGTCTCCATCACACACAAGACCTGAAGCATCCAGGCTGAGAAGTCCTACCCTACCAGTTAAACATTCCCTGTATGGAAGCCATCCCCATAGCACCTCTGCTGCCCTTCTTTGAACCTTTTCAAGACTATAGTATTAAAGATGAGCATGTGCCATGAATCATTCTGTGGCAAAACACTGATTTCTACCCCTTCCCTCCTAACATCTAACACCTGACTTCGTCTTTTGACTGCATTGAGCAGAGGAACTATTATGGAACTATTACAGCTCCAAAACCAGGTAATACCAACCTCTTCTGTGAACACAGTGTTTGTAAGTCAGCTAAACCTAGTGGCAGAGTTTCTAATGCAACCAGGTTTCGGGCACAAGCATGCCTTTCCACAAAACTATCTCCTCTTCTTCCCTGCTCTTCAAATCTTTCCATTGCAGAGCTCTAGCATGACTAGAGGAAAGCATCTACCCTCATGCACAGCCAGGAACATCAATTAAGATTTCAAATGTGCTCTTGTACCAGAGGACACATTAAAAGGCCTAGAAGAGGGTATAATAGAGCCCTCACAGGCAATACTTAAAATACAACCATAGTGTGAAATTGCACAGCTTTGTATTAAGGAAATTCAGCCCAGAGCTCTTTGGTTTGAGCGCCTCTTTATCAACAATATGTAAGACAGGAAGAGAGCCCTAACAAAAAGGAAAGCTCAATATTTAATATGTTTTAGTTTTCCAAGATTAAATTCATAGAAGTCCACTGCATCACCAATGGAAACAATTCTACCCACCTGAGGAATGCCCTTAGAACTGAAGAGCAATCAACCAAGACAACATGTTTCTCAGTTGCCTCCTTACTCTTAAGATCTTGTACGGCTGTTTCTGAATTCAAACTATTCTTTTCTGCTATTTTCTGTTTTATTGAATTTCACCTAAGAGAGAAGTGATTCTCAGAAGTTCTCCTGAGTGTGGCATTAGGTACATCTGTAACGTACAATGAAAGGAGAACAATACACAACACAAAGAGAAGTTCTTTCACAAACTGAATTGCTTTTTCTAGGTCAAATTGAGCACCTCCTTACACAGAAGACAGCTAAAACCCAGTAGGAACAGTTCCCATGAAGAGCTTGTGAGAGGAAGGACGCTGTGGTTCAAATACTAGATTTGGTAAGCATCCTCTTGTAGTTTTAGGTTTGAGGGGGTTTTTTGTTTTTTTATTTTTGCTTCCTATTTTCTTACCAAACTAAGATTTTCTGCCCATTACTCACCTCACCATTCCAGATACCAATAACACATCTTATCTACATCCTCAACTGCTTTCTAAAGTACTTCTGGTCACCTCAGAAAACTTCAGTTTCTGGAAAACTTTGATTTCTGCTTTCTAAACTTTGCATACCACCTGCCACTTTGATCACCTTTATCATACTTGTCTTCACTTTGTTTTCTCCCACTGAGAGGAACACAGAATGACCTTTGTAGAGATCTAGCACGAGTTCATGTATTATTTAAGTCCAACTCCTCGAAACATTGTGGAAGTCATGTGAAGAGAACAACTCAGCTGATCCCGCAACTCATGCTAAAGTATATTCTAAGCATATGAATACCTGCACTTAGCAACACAAACATTAAGGGAAAAGCTTATTTTTACATGACAGCCATGTAATATTGTATATTACAATGCTGTAATACATTTGATGCTGGCTGACAAAATGCAATAGACATACAAATCTTTGTGCAGTATTTTGAAAGACCACTAAAAGTGACAGGGAAAGGTATAACTCAACACGCCTGAGTTTGAATGCTAGCCACAAAGTTTGGCTGGGGTTTTAATGCTTCCTCAAATTTGCATCCTCTTTTGATTCCTCCCATCCTAAAAAACAAACAAACAAACAAACAAACAAAAAAAAAAAAAACCAAAAAAAGAATCTTGCTTATTTGTTACTTCGTTTCATGCAGGTAATTAGAATATTGAAGGAAAACAACTGTTCGTTCACACAAAAGCACCAAAAAGTCTCAGTGCTTGGACCCTGGGCACTGTGGTTTTCTCCTTTATTTTCCTTGGGATGGTTTCTGTATTACTTAGAAGGGGAAGGTGAGGGAGACCTTACTTTCATCCACATTTGTTTCAATTCTCCATTTCCATTTCCACTTGTTCTTTTCCCACTGCAGAAGACTGCTGCACATCATCATGGCTGAGAACACAAACACAACCTCCTCTAGAAAAAAAATTGTAAAACATATTCTTAAAGTTCACGCCTCTTCCTGTCAGTCATCTTTCTTCTATTACTACATATGCTGTGGAAACCATAATTTTAGTTAACACTTAACATTGAATCAAAGCCCACAGGATTCAAAAGCATAAACTACTGTGCACCATCGACAGATATCCACTTTGAAAAAGAGGAATTCAAACTGAACCATAAGTAATTAGAGAAATATTTTCTGAGACACAGCAATCCTAGATGTTAAATCTAGAGAGAAATAATTAAATATCATATGTCAGTATGAAATACCAAATCGAGACAGCATCTTACAGACATCTGCCAGTTTACTTTAAATATCTAATCATAGCAATGGTCAACACAATTGACAGGATACAGTTATCTGCTACTGAACTTTAGTGAACAGAAATAATAAACTTATCTTCATCCGACAGACATCAGCTACTTTGCTGATGCCTTCAGCCTCTCATAGCACGTGGTAGTTCCCCAGAAGCTTCTATCCAAACCTCACTCAAACCCATATGCAATTCCATGAGGGACTGAAGCATCACTTCTACAGATTTAATTTATTCATTAGGATAACACCAGAGGAATCACCTAGTTATGCCTTTCACAGAAGAAACTAATGCAGAAAGCTTCTGTGTTTCCTAACCGACATAACTGCTGGAATTTAGTGCAGGTGTAACCATCCTCCCTTAACGGAGGCAACCTTGATTCCACTGGATGTAATCACTTTAAACCCAGTGGAAGAGGAACAAACAGTTACACGTTCCCTACTGCTGCTTCCAGGATCTACGAGCAACAGTCCCAAACCTCCTAAGACCTAAATCAAATCTGGGAAGACCACTTGGTAACTCATTAAGCATGCTGGCACTGCTGGAGTGCAGAAACTTGTCTGTAACAGACAAAAACATCCATTTTCAACACTATATATACAAGCTATTTTTGTTCTCTGCCAAAGCCATTGATCTGATCAAAGACTGCTAGTCCTGTAAATTTATGACATCCAATGTCTCTATTTTCACACTTAATAAATACCACTGTCAAAGCACTATCTGAGAGACTACTGAGGTAGATCAGGTAAAACCTGCAAATCGCATTATGGAAGAACTCCAGCCTTACAAAACTACTTAGAGTGTCGTCGTTACTGATGTTTTCATGTATGTACCTCCCCTAGGATCTTATCTTTGCTGTGGGCTGCTAGTCAGCATCGTGCTGTCACAGCAGAAGGAAGGAGTAGTTATTACAACAGCACTTTGCAGGGAAGCAGTGCTATTTCCTACACATGCCTACTATCTCACACTGGTATTTTCCAAATTCAGTTTCTTTGTTCTAAGTAGAAACATTGGCAGCAGCTTTCTGAGTAAGCACTTGGCAACTTCACACTGGAAGCTGTAATTCTCACTTACCTTCTAGACCACAAATCCACTCGCTTTTAGAAGTTGACAACCAACACTTTCACCAATCTTGCGGCCAAGATTTTTAAAAAAACTTGTTTGACACTGCCTCTCTCAACTGGGTGTCCAACTTGACATGCATATGTAAGAAGACTAATCTACAGAAGGAGGTACTTCTTAAAAAAACAAGCCCTTTAGAAATCCCACTTTGAGTTGCTTTCTAAAGTCTTCAGGCTAAAGCAAAATGGTACTTAATGTTATGCCCAACAAATTGAATGTCTTTGCCACTGCCTAGATATTTCAGTTAATTAGGCAGCACTCCCTTTAGCATTTCCATTATTATTAACATGGGCTTCTAAGATAACAAATATAGCTGTTTAGCTAAAAAAAAAAAAAAAAAAGAGGGCCTGCCCACTCACATACATCCCAGTGAAACCTCCTCTTACTGCAAAAGCAGGCCCCTCTCTTTAAACAAACCACATTCATACAAGGAAGAAAAATGTTTCCTCTAACAGCTTATCACTTCACTGTGAAACCATCAAAGGGGCAAGAAACCAGTCCAAGGCTGGCCTGTAGGCACTGCGTGTAGCTTGCAGAACTGCAGATCTGGAGACCGTCAATCCCCTTGACAGCACACCAGCCTTTTGTGCTGCAGGCATCTTGTACAGGGGAGGAAAGGTACTGTTCCTTGACAGCCTCAAGTAAAGCACAAGATTTTAATTTAGCCCACAACAGAACAATTGAAAACCAGAAAAACTGGCTCTCTGGGGAAACGGTCATTATTGGTTAAAAGAGAGAAAGGAGAAAAGAAGGAGGAATTTTAGTAACATCCGTGACATACTAACTTCAGTCAGAAAGAAACCAAAACAACTGCTCTAAAGCTAGCAGCACCTTACTCCTTAAGACAGAAAGCAACTACCACAAAGCTAGTATTCAGTATAGTAAATGGAGGTTTAGTCTACCATTAACACATCAGCTGCTGAAAACATGCCACCCCTTTCCATTTGTAACCAGTATCACTACTCCAATTTCTCCTCCAAATAAGAGACTTGCACAGCTACGAATTCCTACAGATCTGGAAGCCTTGCACATGGGTGTGGCCCAGGGAATATGATATTGGACTATATATTTAAGAGACATCCTAGCTTTTTGCCTCCAACTTGCAACATCACTATGGTTTGACCCTTGAGCTCTGTTTCTGCTGCCCGCCCGCCCTCCCTCCCTGTGTCTCTCTCACCCACATCACCTTCAACTAGCCACTCTCCCCAGACTAAAAAATCATTATGAAATATGGCTTATAAACCCAGAAACAGTCACAGCCTTTATCTGTTGAGAAATCACTACCTCTATCTCATGACTGTTACAAGGTCTCAAGTACGAACACGTGAGTTGAGAAAGAAAGGTCTTATTTAGAAAATTCCTCAGCAAAAGCACAAGAAGGCAATGTCTTGTTCTGCTTTTCCCCACCACTGGGCTTACGAACATCCTCCCCTGTGATTTTGACTACATAGTTTACTACCTTTTGATGTTGCCACTAGACTTTTGAAGTAAAGAATATAAATCTTAATATTCTTCCATTCAATCATCAAAGCACTGAAGCATAGATCTGACATTTGAAGAAACACAGCAGTCCTGGCTGACTGGGGAGGTCCCAATTGACTGGAGGTTGGCAAATGTGACACCCATCCACAAGAAGGGTCGGAAGGAGGACCTGGGGAACTACAGGCCAGTCAGTCTGACCTCAGTGCCTGGGAAGGTCATGGAACAGATCATCCTCAGCACCATTACATGGCACATGCAGGAGAACAGGGTGATCAGGCCCAGTCAGCATGGGTTTGTGAAAGGCAGGTCATGCTTGACAAACCTGATCTCCTTCTACGATAAGGTGACCCGCTTAGTGGATGAGGGAAAAGCTGTGGATGTAGTCTACCTGGATTTTAGTAAAGCTTTTGACACAGTTTCCCACAGCATTCTCCTGGAGAAACTGGCTGCTCNGAGGAACGACTGAGGGAACTGGGGCTGTTTAGCCTGGAGAAGAGGAGGCTGAGGGGAGACCTTATGACTCTCTACAACTACCTGAAAGGAGGTTGGAGAGAGATGGGGACTGACCTCTTCTCCCTAGTGACAAGTGATAGGACAAGAGGAAATGGGTTCAAGTTAAGCCAGGCGAGGTTTAGGGTGGATATTAGGAAAAATTTTTTCACTGAAAGGGTTATCCAACATTGGAATAGGCTGCCCAGGGAGGTGGTGGATTCGCCATCCCTGGAGGTGTTTAAAAAAAGGGTAGACGTGGTACTTGGGGATATGGTTTAGAAGTGGTTTTGTCAGGTTAGTTTAATGGTTGGACTTGATGATCTTAAAGGTCCCTTCCAATCTTAACGATTCTATGATTCTATGATAAAGGCTTCAGATACAGTCACAGAAACTCTGATTTCCCCTGTCTTTTTGTTTTCTGTAAATTTTAGAAAATGCCCCCAATCTCAGGTTTAAGAGACAGTGACAAACAAGTACAAGGTAAGCATTACATTTTTAACTGCTGCATTTTTCACAGCATTTTGCTGAGTAAGAAACATTTGTGATTCCTTTGAAGTTTCTTGCCAGGAAAAGTAGAAAAAGGAAGGACATGCTATGCTTGATTTCCCTCTTTTGCCCCATTCAGAACAATACAGGATGAAAAACTTGAACCTTGTGCTTTCTTTATCTGTAGCAGGTACACAGAAGAATTCAGGTTGGAAAGGACCTCAGAACTCAAGTTTTGACTTGAGGAACAACTCTATATTTATGGTTTTTGTTAATAAAGCAAAAATTACATTATTTACAGGCATTGTTTTGGTTCAGACAGGGAACAAAGCCATTAAATCACTTTACTGTGAGGTTGGTGAGACACTGGAACAGGTTGCCCAGAGAAGTTGTGGATGTCCCATCCCTTGAAGTGTTCAAGGCCAGGTTGGTTGGGGCTTTGAGCAAGCTGGTCTAGTGGAAGCTGTCCCTGCCTATGGCAGGGGGGTTGGAACTAGATGATCTTCAAGGTCCCTTCCAACTCTAATCATTCCATGATTCTACATGAACTGTCAGTCTTCTGTTTTCCTTGCTATTCTCATTTGCTCAATCTTTCTGCCAAACCAACAAGCTCAGGACTGAAGGGGACAGTCCACACTGGACCCACGCATTTCCTGGTGCACTCCACTGTGGCTATGCTATTCCACTCCTCTGGGATGCTGCTTATGGAGGAAGCACTCAGTTTTCAACCACAGGAGAGTATTCTGTCTGAGGTAACGGCTTATTATTTCCCAATACCAGATGAGGAACACAGATGCAAAGAGTGCCAGCAACTTGCCCAAAAATCACACAAGAAATCCATAGAAGAGCAGACACTAAATCCAGATCTCTTAAGTTCAGCATTAATGGTTGGTACATCCCTCCTCAACACACACATGCAGGGTTATAGACTTCAACTGTGTTCCAGTTTAGAGAGTGACTCATTCCTCCTCCTCCTTCTGTAGTGCCAGAAGCATCCAGTAAAAAGAACTATGAACGATAAAACCTCAGGTTGGCTAAGGACTCAGTCTCAAGCAAGCATCAGATGGATGACAGTCTTCTATACCCTGGCAAGACCTGAAAATTTTCTTGACAGTAAAATATCACTAGCTGAAGGTGGTGCTCCTGGACATGCTACAGTAATGATGTAAGGCAGACTGCCTCTTGTGGAGAGGATTGCACAGCTTCCAGAAACGGGACAACAGCCTGCTCAGAGTGCAACATCTACATTGTTAACACCATCTACAAAAGCCAAATCATAAAGCCTCAGAGCAAAACATTAGAGTGAGCTTCAAGACAGGATTCCAAGCAAGTCCAAGTTTTTTAAACTCTTTATATTGAAGATACCTAGAAATGTTATTTTAGAAATAAGTGCAAAACCGCAAAATTTTAAAAGTAGCAATCAGTATACTTTGGATCTTACATTTTGCCTGCTTTTTCCTTTTTCATGTTAGGCTTACAATCACTTTTTCCCCATTGGCTTCTAGGAGCAACTAGGCACACTCAACATGGAACAAGTACTAAAGGCATCATTCTTGCATTAAAAAACCCAGTTTTATCTTGTCATAGGATCAATGCATTGAATTAAATATATATATACGTGCATGTATATATAGATAGGTATAATCAAATGAGTTGTCCTAACATTGTTGAACAGAAGAAAATGAAAATTTTCATGATAATTATTCTGATCCTGGAACATTTTAAAAGCACCTGCATCCCCAAAGGACCTCATGTAAACCTTTACATCTTTGTTTCTTTTTTAACTCAAAGGAAAAAAAATCGCTTATGAAACACAATCCAGTATGAATCTGATGAGTCAGAGTAAAGAACACAGCAAAGTGTAATCTATGCTTGTAATATGAAAGAGGATGAAACTAGTTTCCCTTTATTCACATAAAACATGGCCTACTAATAATTCACATGATGCTTTGACTAGCGTTTAGTCACCCTTGTTATGAAAAACATGGGTCATCCATTCAGATCTTCATTTTTTAGGCAGAATTAAACTTCTCATTAAAACCATGAAAAAAAGTATTTAAGCATTCCTATGAAGTATATAAAAAGCTAGATCGTGATTATTTAGGAAGCCATGGGGCTTACACAGAGCTTTATCTAGAAGCGATAAGCTTGCTGCTTCGTTTCTGAAAAGATAAGCTCAGGCAACAACTGAGCAGAAATGACCCTTATGAGGCTATAAACTTACCTCCTCAGGACTGATTACTTAAATCACACTAAACACCCTGTTTATTATTATGGAGCTCTGAGTTTTATGGAGATTAAAATCCATCTCTCAATGTCCTTTAAGGCAGGTAAGCAAACGTACTCCTTATTGAAAATATAACGTTGCTAGATATTCAAGAACTCCTGTATTTGTTCTCTGAAAAAGCTGAGGAATAAATTTCTGGTGAAATCTTTCATGGCTCTTAGCAGAATACTATAAATCCATTTCAAAACACTTCCCTCATCTTGATGATGTTTCAGCATCTTAAGGCAATTAAATCAAACTCTTCATAGCGCAAAGACAGCTCAAGCTTCACTGGCATTTTAATCCATCTCTCAAGTTCCTGCTGATCACGTGGAGCCCTGTGAGACAGGACCAAGAACTCCCAACTCACTTTTTATCCAAGCTTGGTATTTAGACCTGCAAACAAGAGATTGGAGCTAAAACTACCTGTATTACTTCCGGATACAGATAATCAGAAGTAATACATCTTTCACACCCATTTGATCAAGGGAAACGCCACCCAAGTGTTCAAAGGCTAAGTGCGGCCAGTCTTCCTACAGAAGACCCTACACGCTGCAGCCCCAATGGAGTGATAAAGTGGTAGCAATGCCTAATGCAAATTTCCTGAAACTGAGAATCCAGGCACGGCGGCAGCCTCTGGCAATTACTGAATATAGGGCCTCTCTCCTCTGCGTGGTAGCTTACAAAAACCTAGGCTGCTATTGAGCCATAAAGATTTTCATCACCCCCCCCACTAATATCAAAACCAGGGGCAGCCTCAGCCCAACTCACTGAGCACATCCTGGTTAAAGGGGAGAAACAGAGAGTCCAACAATGTAATTTTCCACAAGGGAAACCAGATAGAGTACAGCAGATTAGGTGGCCTCAAATGCACTTCTGAACGTTGAGCACACCGTTGTACCTGGAAACACCCTGGAATGCTTTGAAATTGGTCCTAATGTGAAAGACTATTCGTTGCCTGCCATGTGCTGACAGATCCAGTTGTAAGAAAATTATGCAAAGAATATTTTGAAACACCAGATACAGACTAAATACCAGCACCAGTAGCTGTTTCCTCATTCCGCAGTGGCAAGAAGGACATGGCCCCAAAAGGAATTGCTCTTCATGTCACAACACCTTATCTCTCTGCAAAACAATACATTTGCCTCAAAGGGATTTAACTTTGAGACCCCCTGATGAAATATGTTTAACGAACCCCCGGAGAAGGAAGATAAAGAATATTATTGTTTTCAGGGTTCAACTTCTGCGTAGTACTAGCCCACAGTCAGTACTACAGTACTAGAGACCAGACAAACCAAAATGACAAGAACATCAGTTTTAAAGCCTTCTTTCTAAAATGGGATTGCAGAAAACCCTATAAATCCTTACATGTAGCATTCATGCCTTAAACAGTAAGAACTCAGGGAAGAAAATTACTTAGGACTGTTGCTGCATCTGATTAACTTCAGTCAACAGAACTGCTGTTCAAGTGTGCCCAGGTTACCGCAACTCCTCTAACAGGAGCAGTACGATGCTGTATCGGGTGTTTCTGTACCCTGACTGTATTTTATTTCCTGCATCGGGAAAAGTAATCGATACATTCTTTGGGACCACACACACACAGAAAGATTAACCTTGACTCTTTGACATGCACCCTGTTTAGCCCAAGGAGCTGCAAACAGACCAAAACCAGCTTGTTTCACATTCTTTTGAATACTGACTGGAAGAAAGTAGCTTTACTATTCAGTGAGCTCCGAAGACCACAAACTGATTTTGTACAGACTTTCCCCTTACACCTTATCATTCACTTCATGGTAATACTTTCAATGTCAGTGAGCTGCTACTCTGATCCTACTTAGTCCATTTACAAGGATAAGTAGATGCAACTATCATTACTAACTATTTAATTGCAAGGCTTTGTTTCTTCCTGAAATGTAGCTGGAACATAAGACACAGTGTATTTCAACTGTTGAAAAGTTTGCACCCTCTGAGCTTTTTCTATTGATCAGCATCCTGAGCATAGACGATGAGAGGGTACACCAACATGCTTCATCCTTCAGGAAACTCAATTCTTCATTCCTTTGGAAAGAATCCAACCAGATATACTGTTAAATACTTAGAAGATCCATCCTGAACTGTAAAGGTAAGCTGTATTTTAATCCTTAAGACACACGTCTCATCCATCTTAAAGCTCAAAACAGAACTCAGACTTCAAAATGGATTTGCGACTAGTACCCTATTAAAGATCTAGAAAGTATACTGCTATAACAACAAAACTAGTTAAGGTATCAACTAGAACTACAGTATTACATATATAAGAGATGGGTGTTTTAAAATACCCTGACCATTCCCACTGTCAGGCTTACAGATTCATAATTCAGCCCCAAGGGTCTCTCATTTTCAAAAAATTGAGTATCCAGCAACTTCTGCTAGCATCCAAAAATGAACAGAAGCATGCCTCATTTTAAAAAATTAAACTGCTTATTTAGTTGGGGCAACAATGTTCTGAAAGGTATTTTGATTTTTTTTGTTGGGGTAGGGTTTGGGTTGGGTTTTTTTGTTTGTTTTGTTTTTTTAAAAAAATCTTGCCTCCTTACTTCTGCATCTCCAGTCTGACTTATAATTTGAAGATGTATACTCTTGAGCAGGACATGAAAAATCCCATAAAGCTTCTTCTCCATTAAAAAGAAAAAATAAACTAATAACTCAACTGCGCAAAAAAATATGTAAAAGCTGTAATAAAAGAAAGACCACATTATATTATTGATCTGGGATGATGTCTGTCAAGCTCCTGACAGAAGCTAACCTTCACAGCCAGATTACAAATCCCCTGAAAACACCACTGTGTAATGGAAAGCCTAACAGGCCATTAGTGACAACCGCATGAACAAGGTTCTAATAAACAATGAAAATGGAATTTTAAATGAACCACCATTTAAAAAAAAAAAAAAAA
>VYXH01012391.1:22956-38274 GCA_013397275.1 Burhinus bistriatus | reverse complement strand
AGGGCGGGGCGGGGGCGGGGCCAGGAGCCGGCGGGGGCCGCCCCCTTTCCCATGGCGGGGGCGTTGTTGTCTCCTAGGAGGGTTTACCTGGCAATAATTGGATATAAACCTAAAATACTTACGCGGGGGCCTTTTGCGACACAAACCTGGTGGAGACCTGACTCCTCGCTGTAGAAACGCACCTTCAGCTGTGTGGGTCAGGAAGGCAAACTTTCCCTGGAAGCTATAAACGAGTGAAAAAACCCAGAGTGGTGCCATCAATGGGTTGGTCTCCTGAGGAACATCAGCAACAGCCCTCCCACCCAGGATAAACCCCCTACTCATTCTCCCATGCTCCCACCCACAAGTATTGCTTTTCACGTGCTTCGTTAGTGAAAAATCCCTTTTCCTGTAAGAAGAACCAAGCAAGTCCAAGGTAGGTGAGGTGGGCCCGTGTGAACCGAGGTGGGCCCATGCAAACCTCATGAAGTTCAACAAGGCCAAGTGCAAGGTCCTGCACGTGGGTCAGGGCAATCCCAAGCACATAATACAGGCTGGGCGGAGAATGGATTGAGAGCAGCCCTGAGGAGAAGGACTTGGGGGTGTTGGTCAGTGAGAAGCTCAACATGAGCCGGTAATGTACACTTGCAGCCCAGAAAGCCAACTGCATCCTGGGCTGCATCAAAAGAAGCATGGCCAGCAGGTCGAGGGAGGTGATTCTGCCCCTCTACTCCACTCTGGTGAGACCCCACCTGGAGTACTGCGTCCAGCTCTGGAGCCCCCAACATAAGAAGGACATGGACCTGTTAGAGCCTTTCCAGAGCAGGGCCACGAAGATGATCAGAGGGCTGGAGCACCTCTCCTATGAAGACAGGCTGACAGAACTGGGGTGGTTCAGCCTGGAGAAGAGAAGGCTTCGGCGAGACCTTATTGCGGCCTTCCAGTACCTAAAGGGGGCCACCAGGAAAGATGGGGAGGGACTCTTTATCAGCGACTGTAGCGATAGGATGAGGGGTAACATTTTTAAACTGAAAGAGGGTAGATTTAGATTAGATATTAGGAAGAAATTCTTTACTGTGAGGGTGGTGAGACACTGGAACACGTTGCCCAGGGAAGTTGTGGATGCCCCATCCCTGAAGGTGTTCAAGGCCAGGTTGGATGGGGCTTTGAGTAACCTGGTCTAGTGGGAGGTGTCCCTCCTGATGGTAGGGGGGTTGGAAGTAGATGATCTTTAATGTCCCTTCCAACCCAAACCATTCTATGATTCTATGATATGTTGTCGTGGTTTGGCCTCAGCCGGCAACAAAGAACCACGTGGCCACTCGCTCAACCCTCCACAGCGGTGGGGAAAAATAGGAAGAAAAAGGCAAAACTCGTGGGTTGAGATAAAGGCAGTTTAACAGAACAGCAAAGGAAAGAGGAAAACAACAATAACACTGATGGAGGAATGTACAAACACAGTTACTGTACCAGCGCTCACCAACCTGACCTGGGGAAGCCCCAGCCTGCTCCCAAGCATTGACTTCCTGCCCCCTCCCCAGGCCAGCTCCCCCCTATAGACTGGGCATGGCATCACATGGTATGGAATACCTGTGTTCCGTGTCAGAAAATTAACCCTATTCCTGCCGGAACCAGGACATATGTCCAAGCAGAAAATGCAAAACAGTATTTCAGGTGCTCTGTAACTCCACAAGGGCAAGCAGAAAGATAAGAAAATTCACCTGCAGACAGGCTCTGCGAAGAGAGCAGAGCCACTTGCTTGACCATCATCCAGGACAGCCCACGCAGTCCTGCATCCCTCTCATCTAAAGACCTTTTGTTTCCAGTCAGGCTTTCTGGACACCACCTTCTTCCTCATCTTCCCCTCTCACTGTGTCCCACAGATTTGCCCCCAGACTCTTGCACTGCAAGCAGAACTCTCCTGCCTGCTCCATTGACATCAAATCTCCTGAGCTGCTACTTCCTTCTTGCTCTCCTGTCCCCCACCAGCTGTAACCATACACATACAGTGCTATGGGGACAAAACCCAACCTAAGGCATCCCCTGAGGTGTCTACCAAGAGCCGGGTCACCTCTCCCTTAGCATTAGCACATCCTGCCAGTGAGGTGTTAATATAAATCAGGAATAGGTGATCTCAGGGACAAAGCCAGCTTGTGCTCCAGCGATTGGATCCCAAGCCCTGCTGCTGCTCGTTGTCCCCAGCAGATGCCAACAATGGCCAAAACTTCCTCAGCTCATAAATTAAGGATTCGCTAAGCCACAGATGGAGAGCAATACAACTGTCTGCCCAGTTCTTCTGCAACCAATTTGCTCAACATTTTTTACTTATATTACTTTATGCTCTCCTCAGTTCGTAAAAATATTGTAAGGCTTATGTAGCCTTTTCTTCTCTATGAAGTCCCATTTGAAACTTAGCAGGCCTTGAAGGTGGTGGTGGGAAGGAGAGAAAAGGACAGAGAACTTAAAACTTGAGTTGGACGTCATTTGAGATGTGGGCTTTTTGCTACGGCTGAACAAGAAAGAAAAGTTTTCAAATGCTGCGTGGTCATTCTTCAAAATAGCATACATTGATGCTGTGTTTCCAGTTTCAGTTTCATGCCAACTTCTGACACCAATAAGCTAACAATCAGACACCTGCTGAATGGATTTACAACCATATACTGATTTCCCATTACAGTGGTCTATGGAAGGCCCCCATGCTGAATTGGACACGAGAGAAATTTGAAGTCAATGCAGCATTTTGCTAGTAAAATATCTAGTTTTTTACAAAGCAATGGAAAGCGTGGATGTACAATCATGTGATTTAAGCACCCTTTCCATTGTTAAATCTGATAGGTTTTTTTCTCAGAGAATGAAGGTTTACAGTCACACGCTGGCTCTGCACATGCATGCTTTAGAGTTATTTATCCCATGGGCTCACAAAGGGGAAGAGCAGAAGACTGTCCTGTACTGTTAGCTTCCAAGTTGTTCCTGACATTGCCAAGATATGACACTTGAGACAGGACGAAGGAATCTCTCTGCTGCCAGAGGAGCTCATGGTCTCATTTACCTCGTGCCGTGCTGTACTAGCTAAGGATCGGGCATCTTTCCCTGGTAGATTACTGCTTGATCCCAATGCCACTATCATGTTAGGTGCATGTAGAAATACTTGACACTTGTTGTATCACCAGCCAGTAGACAATCCTGCAGCCATTTCTCCAGGGCCTCCAGCAGTTTAGTCCTTCTGCTGAGCCCTTAACACTCACCCTACAGGTCCAGCAACGCTGCTTAAAAAAAGCAATTCAGCAAACCTGCTGCTGCCCCATCCAGGCCTTCTGTATAATGAAATGGGATACCTACCCCTATTCAGTTCCTATCCCTATCTTCAGCTTTCTCTGGCTTCTACCAAAACAGGCCCACAGACAAAATCCTCTGTTGTTTTTCTTCTCATAGGTCTCCCCAGCCAAGATCACAGCTATTCATCAGAAGACAGAGGGATAAAGTCTGTTTTCTTAAAGGGGCTATTGATTAAGTACCCTTAGGATCAGTTAGAAATCTGAAATGCTAATTGATTTTGTTTTTTAAAGATCCCATGGTACATTTTAAAACAACAAACGCCTCTGTCTCACCAAACTCTTGATGGAGAGGCGGGATTGTGTTCTCTCTTTACATATTGCTCCTAAACATCTTCTTCACTGACACTTAGCACGATGTTATCACTATAGTGGGTATCAGGAGCCCTATCCTACCATGCATGCTCTCAGTGAACTCAGTTACAGACAAAATAATAAATTCTCTGTCTTGCAAAGGGGTTATGGGTGTTAGGGCCCTGGGGGCACTAAAAGGCCTTGATGGTCCTGACCAGCCTCACCTGGGGCCTCCACACACACCCACAGGCTGGAGACTATTTAATTGCAGCCCTGAAGCTCTGCCTGAGCTTTGGTGAAGGAGTATTGGCCTTTGGTTCTACTGCAGCTGTGTCTATGTCTGGCTGTGGATGCTGTTGACCTGGATCCTGACCTGCAAGCTGGCTTCTCAGTTTGATCATGGACCTGCTTCATCATCGTGGAGGTACCTTTTGACCTAGGTTCTGATTTACCCCGATCCCTTGCTTAGGCTCTGTAGTGCTGAGCTGTGGCCCCCAAGGGCCCTGCCAACCTGGGAGTGTCCACCCCTCTAGTTCCCTGGCCTCCAGGGACCTTCCAGCCTGTGCAGTGACCTGGCAATAGATTTCTGTATTCTCTTACATAATAATGCTTTTTGTGTCCTGATGTAAAATACATACATTGATCAACAGGATGGATAGGCTGGATGCATTTCTTTAACTTAGGATGTGTGTTCTATACAGCAGAAATATAAAATAGTACAAAAACTCAAGTTCATGGTAACTAGCTGACTTAATGTTTTGAAATATGTCTTTTTAATTAGTCAGTGGAGCTTTGCTAGACTTAGACAAAAGTCAAGCAAGTTATTTATATAAGGTTATATTTTCCTTGCTGTATTTATTTTAGTAGCAGCTAATAATGATGGTCTGTGGTGCATGTTAATAAGACCATGTGGTGTGTTAATATCTGACAAATAAAATGAGCTTGCAAGTTAGCAGACATGTGCTTATTTAATGGATTTGAATGTATTTCTAATGGATGAGTCCTATACTGTATGTGCCTTACAGCACTGACCCTGTCAAAACTTGTGTAGCTACTTATAGCCTGTCAAAGAGATCAGCATTCCTTACGTGCTTTAAACTCTGTATGTGCATAAACTTTTGCAGAAATAGACTTTGTAATTCTGAAAGTCCTATTCAACCCATTATAAGCATGCAAAGTATCTTCATTTTTTAATGTCTTTCTTTACTGATAATAACAAATTCAGGTTTATAACAGCTGCTTGTGGTAAATTAATGTTATATCCACAGGGCATGAAATACAGTTTTGTGCTGAAGCAATTAAGCAAGTTGCTTAAAAATCCTAATCATATATCAGTCATAAATTGGGGTATTTGCATCTTCAGCAATGCTGCTTTCTGATGAAAGCATGTTCATGGGTCAGTGGGCCATCTGGTGAGTTTATGTGTAAAAAATTAATTCTGCAGTTTTTACTTAATTGCCTCCCTAACCGCATCAAGGCATTTTGACTTAGGACACAGCAATTTTGGGCCTCCCGTTATAAATTGTGTTAAATTGGTCAGCTTGAAAGATAATTCAAAGTTACTACTGGAACTTTCCAGTGTTCAGCAAAGGACTAACTCTGCTCCTAAGATTAAACCTACAATTAAAACTTCTGAAAAAGCTATCTATAGCATGTTAGAAGCCTCTTCAGCTAAAATTATCCTTTGTAGTTACTCCTCTGACTGCACAGCAGAGTACTTAAGGTCATGTATTTTTGAAGTCAGAGGTGTTCTACCTGTTCAGCTTTCTTTTGTCCTTCCCCCTTTCTCTGGACTACTCTTGTCATCCCTGTCACTAATTTCATCAGTTAATTGCCACAGGATATTGTGCTAAATGGAAGCCAGAGGTGCTCAGGCTTGCATTGTAGGAGTAGAAATGTGTGTCTGAACTTGTATGAGTAGCTTTCAGCTCAGCCTAATCGCTCTCTTCTGCAGCCAAAACCACTGAGCCTTCTGCACCTGATCCTTTTATCCTAGGTTGCTCGTGTGCTTTTCCTGAGAGTGCGATTACCTTAAGAGGATTGAGAGGTGAACTGTAGCCTTTGTGATAACAGGCTCCTGGGTTTTAGAAGTCGTTTGCACAGAATCCATGTTTTATTGTTTTTCTTGAACTGTACTTGTATTGTCACTAGGAATACCTCACCAGTTACGAACCCACCCTAAGCTCTCTATCAGCTCAGCAAATTTGAAGTCCAAGTAGGAAATGATTAATTTTTTTTATTACATAGCTAAGCTCTTGCCTAAGAGGAAATTGGACAGTCTGTTGGTAAAGGCAAGCCCCTTGCACGAAGGCAGGCCCTGCCAGTCTGGGTATGACTTTGTGTTGAGGCTACAGAATTTTGCTGAAAAAAATGAACTGGCTGGGAAGCCACCTTAAACAGCAGAGGTAACATGGAGCTTGCATAGTACAGATATCTGCTGAGAAGTCTGTCCAAAGCAGTGGCAAACTTAGCATTGCTCTTCACTGGAGTGTTAATTGATGCTAATATATTGCCAAGCTCCTTGAATTGTTCACCTTCTGCTATCTGTCTTGTCTGTATGAATCTGTGCTCTTTAGCCTATATAGATTTATCTGCAAGCTTTGACTGCATAAGCAGTAACAGATAAGGAAATGTTGTCTGTCTCCTAGGGATACAGGATTTCTGAACTGTGAATGTGTAAGAGAGCTCAAGTCTTACCTGTATCCTCTGAGATAACAAGTCCGGTTGAAGAGAAGTGGGTGGTGAGTCTGCAGTGGCTCAGCAAGGTGAGTTAGAGTTGTGAACTGGCCTTGTGTAACACCAAGCTGCACCAATCTGGCTGCTGCTGCTGGGATCTTGCATGTTTACTGTCCACTTCAGATGATGCTGAAGGCTTATGTGAGATCTGTTTGGAACCACAAAGAAAGGACAGATTTCAGCCTGCCTTAAGGAGAAAGTTAAATTCTCAGACAGTGATAGAGGGTATAAAAGAAATTACTTGTTCAGAGAAGTGATCAAATCATGCACAGTTTATAAAGAATGTAGTGATTCACTTCTTAATTCTTTTGGGAAAAGATGTAGGATAACTTTCCATAAACTGAATCTTCAGCAGTAATTTCTAAATAATTATATTGGAATTTGGAAATGAGACTTTAAATGCCTGAATTCTTTCCTGCTTAGAAAAAACAATTTCATTGTCAGGAATATCTTGGGTGAAATTTGGCCTTACTGACTCAAGTTTGTAGAAGGAAGGTGTCAGTGAGGTCAGACTTCATCTTGTGGTTTTTTTAAACTTACCCAATACTTTTTCTTTGTGGCTCTGTACAATATAGGTGGTAGATGTCCCTTACAAAGACATCAAGTCATTTATGTGTGCAAGGAGCTCAGTATCTAATTTTGTGAGGGAGAAGTTGTGTTCAAGTTGTAAAGCAAAACAAAGAAGCTGAAGGCTCAAAGTACTATTAATGCTTAAAAGGAGAACATATGAAATGTTGCTTTTTTCTCTAAGTCAAAATGTAATCTTTATTTTGGTCAGAGGTTGGGGGAAGGAAACCTGTGAAAACAGGAATTTTATTTTGAAGATGGGTCTCCAACTGTTGTGGTATGTTGGTGATTTTGAGTATCTTAGTCATGATGACATTATGCATTTTCCTCCACACTAACTCAAGGTTAGATGCTAAGGTTGTCTCCGAGGTCTTCATTTTCCACCAGTGCTAATGATTCACCAGTGGTGAACTGAGAAAATGCAATTAGCTAGAGTAGCTATAGTCTTAAGCTGTGAAAATGATCTCAATTGTTTAGTGGCTTGTAAAGCATTTCTTCATGCCCAGAGTGATTATTACTTCTGAGAACTCTTAGCCGTACTCCATTCAATGAATGTTTTTGTGAATCATGGGATCTGTTATTATTGCGGAAAATAATAGAAACTACACCTGTATGTGTTTCTTAAACTGGTACCCATCTAGTGAGTTCACAACAACAATTTATGATCACTTCAAATCATCCTAACTCTTGTTTATCCAGCTTAATTACAAACTACTACCTCCTAAGTTTCAGACTATATATCTTGACAGTCACATTGTGCTTTTAGTGTATTATACAGTAAGTTTTATGTACAGCAATGCCTGGAAAGTTATGCCTTGTATTTGAGTCAACTGTATCTCTGGAAATGAACATGCATTTAATAAAATTAAGCAAGTTCATCCTCACAATGTAAAACATGAGAAACCAGATAAATAAGACTTAAATCCTGGTAAGGCCTGGATATTTCAAGAAGGCTTGGATTTTACTAATCCAAGCAGATTACGTGCCTGCAAAAAGCTGGTCCTTACTAAACAGAGTGAGAAGGGAAACAGTAGCAGAGGGAAGGACAGTGACTTTTGAGGTCAGAGAAAGTCCAGAACCAAGAATTTGCTTTGCCAGAAGGCCAGCACCTAGCCTCCCAGAGCAGTACATTTGACAAATGTGCCTCTGATGATATCATGCACTAGTTCTTAAATTCTTGCTTAGTCAAGCATCTAGCTGGTATAATTCTGGTTTTTTACATGCACACAGGAATTGGTATGTCACTTAAGCTATCATATTAGTCTAGATTATTTTAGACCGATTTTTGCCTCAGTGGTTGTCACTAAATCCATAAGGTCTGAAAGTGCAAGAAGCTTTATGCTGGCCTCAGTGTCACAAATAAGTTTGTCTTATTCTGAGGCAGAAAGATAACTTATTTTGATGGAAAAAAAAAAATTTCTGAAATTCTAGTAATTGCTATAAAAGAAACCTAGGCCAAAAGTTAAGTCAGCCTTTATGACCACCTGCATGTAGTAAAAGGAACCTGAAGAGTAGCAGGTATATTTCAGCACAGACCTTAGTTATTTACACAGGTGTAATTAGTGACAATGAAGGACATAAACCTTATTAAAAAGCTAGAACAGTGGACCGGGAGGCAAAAAGTATAAGGACTGTTGCACTTTGTCACGACATGTCTGCACAAATCATAGTGACAATAGTGTTTAGTGCCATCCACCTTTTTGGAGCTCTGGGTTCCCCATCCATGTAAGTGTGTGGTGTTACTAATTGAATACTTCATTAACAGTTGCTGGCACTTTGAAATTCTCAGCAGAAGCAGGCTGTTGAGGGAAAGGAAATAATTAAAAAAATAAAAAATTCTGAACTTAGCAGGAGCAAATGGTTAGTGTCAATTGAACTAGACTTCTATGACCTGTTCTGACCTGTCAACTTTTCCCAGCCTATTGATTTGAACAGATCTAAGCTAAGTTCTCGGTATTTCCTATCAGCCTGGGGGCAACACCAAGATCAGATTTTCTGAAACACTTATCTTTAAGTGCATGCTGCATATGCAGCCAAACTGCTCAGTGGAGTTGAAGTGGAATTAATGCTTTCAGGATCTATTAAGATGTCTGGTTTTCAATGTTGTTATCCTAAATCATGAAAGTGTAATGAAATTAATAGCTGGCTTGTGTCTGTCACCTTGCTTGGTGTACTGATGTTCCAGAGGAACCTATAGGAAAGTGTCTTTAAATATAAAGATAACATCTTTGGTTTCATTTCTTCCTCTCACTCCCTGTGCTTCTCTCAAGCCACCACTGAAATTAGTCTTCCTTATGGTCTCCATTTTACTACTTCTACCCCCTGGCATTTCCTTTTACTCTTTGGTAATATTGCTCACTCTTTTGAAAACCAAATGCTCCCAACTCCTCAAACCCCACATCTTCTATCACTGCATCATTTCTTTGTTTCCAAGACACTGTTCTTTTCTCACTCCCTTTCTTTGAACATGACTGTCTTGGGTCCGTTTGTCCTACGGCCCCTGTTCTGCATACACTTCCCCAGGTGCTTAACTTTAATGAAGTACTAAACAATGACCAGGCTAAAGTGACAAATTTTGGGTAACACTGGCTTATTTCATCTACTTATACTGCACATTTGATTGGTAAATGTTTACCACAAGGATGCTTTGACTAAAACTAAACTGGAGGTATAAATAACTGCTGTCTGCTGAACAAGCAGAAAACTTGCTGCTCTTATTTGTTCACCCAGCTGTTCTATAGTCATAGGTTTAGTAACATAGAGGTTTAAGGACAAAAGGGGACAATAGTTCATATCATTTAACTGTCTATACATCATAGGCCATGCAATAATCCCTGCACTAAGCTCAGTAAAACCAAAGAAGGATGTTAATAATTTCAATAGACTTTTTAAAAGGATATTGATAAAAGCATAAATCTGGAATATCTAATGTCTTATCAAGGGTCCACCAATCTGAACTGTAGTGAAATTATTTTATTTTTCCATTTTTCCCATGGGCATGTTGGTAGTTTACATACACCAGAAGTTATTTCAAATACAGTAGAGCTCTCTGTGAGTGGATGTTATGGTTTTACTTCTAAAGGGTGTATGTGTGTTCCTACATTTAGATGTTGTCTCCTGTTAAAGGCAATTTATATATATGTATAAATCTTAACTGGGCTTGTAGCCTCCTTTCACAATGCATTAAAAAAATCCCTAAATGATGTTTTGGAGGGATTGTGTGTCTTAAAAGTAAAAGTTTCTTTACTGTTTGTAGACAAGCTTACTCTCTGCTGTAAGGCATCTGGGTCACACCAGGAGTAGTCAGCAGAGTCGAAGGCCGTTCATGGTCTCTGGGTTTCCCCCAGCACAGCAGTCCTTCACATAGTGGTGTTCTTCCTTAGCTAAATATTTTAGATTTAAAAAGGTAGCCCCAGATCAGCTTAAAAGGTAGAGATATCTGCTAGATTTAGGGAACTTTTGTGCTTATCTTGGGCAGAAGACTATGGGATTTCTCTTCCTGAT
Source organism: Burhinus bistriatus (assembly GCA_013397275.1). Taxonomy (NCBI): domain Eukaryota; kingdom Metazoa; phylum Chordata; class Aves; order Charadriiformes; family Burhinidae; genus Burhinus; species Burhinus bistriatus. Next base: position 27,862 of record VYXH01012391.1, on the reverse strand, counting down.
GCAGTCTAATGGAAAAACAGGCAGTTAAGGAGCTTCAGGAGGCAAGGTGCCTCTTTCCACTGAAAAAAGTCTTCTCAACATATTTAACATACATAAGCTGAAGAACATCAATTTGAATTTCACAGTTCTAATTGCTTGTAGACCATTGAGTGATTACTTCATGTCATGAATTTGGGCAGAAACTTTTCTCTCTTGAAACAGGAATTTGATTCCTAAGGCCAAAAGCAACAGTGTATTGCAAATGTCTCTTTCTCTTTCACAGATGTCTCTTTCAATCCACCCAAAGTGTGGTTGTCAGCTTCTTTCCTGCAAAACTCTTTATCTAGTAGGTGTTGCATGTCAGGAGTGCCAAGGGATGCTGCTATGGCTGCTTTGAGTTGAAGACTTTACTGTGCATGCCAACTCTTATGTCTAGTCCTAGCTGCTTACAGGGATTGCTGAGGTTTTATGAACATCAGATGCCAAATGCACAGAAGTATTTCCTGTGTCTTACTAGCTCTTTGTGGAAACATTAAGGGAGAAAAGCAATTTCCTGTCAGGAAGAGCTAATATCTCTAAGTGTGAGCATTAAGTCCCTGCAGAATGGTGGCCTCACATGCTGTATCTACTTGCCAAACTCAATCAAGTAAATGTTGGTAATTAGCTAGTGTTTCATTGTCTGTTCATGGATGCCTGGCTGTATATTAGCTCTGACAAATGCTTTCATTCAACAGTGTAATTGATAACTGCCAGAGTTTCTCTTAATGAGCTGATTTGGTGTCATGCTTTATTATAGTGGCTTGCTTGCACCTTTGCAGATAAGCTTGGGTCAGGACTCCCCTTGTAAGGCCCATATGTTCAGAGGTGTAAACACGGCTGTAAGTGTTTGCAATAGGTAGAAAGGGACAATTCCACTTAGGAAGATTATATTCATTTGTTGGGCAGTATGAAAAGAATAAGGGTAATATTTTCAAATTAAACTAAAGGAAAAATGCCATGCATATAGCTTTGAATGCTCCTGGCTCCCATGCAACATCCAGTGGCTCTAAATTATGCTGGGTCTTATTATGCATGCACAAAGGAAGAGATAGTCTCTGTCCTGAAGAGATTAAACAGAGTAGTTATTTCTTATGCATAAAGCTTTAGAAATTGGATGTTAGAAGTCTTTCAAAAATCAGATATGGCAGCAATCAAGATAAGGAAATTGTTATAACAAAAGCATCCCAAAGTGTCAGGTCTTTGCTGTAACTTAGATGTCACCTGACATTTCATCCACAAAAATCTGCCTTCCATATAGCTGCCTGCAACCCTCACTCCTATTTCTTCTTTTGTTTTGTTTTCCCATTCTCCAACCTTTTTGTCAAACCTAGATGAATCCTGCAACCCATGAGAGAAAGGAAACCTGTTTACAGCTCAGTCTGCTCACTCTTGAAATGTTTTACCACATCTTTACTAGCAAACCCAGTGGACATGCAACTGGCCCTGAACCATGGCACACAACTCTTCCACACTGGTAGGAGTCACCAGTGCAGCTTTGGTCTAGAGAAATGATTCCCAGTTGTGGTTTGGGTGCTTGCACATGATAGTGACTTGTCGTGGCAACACCTTGTCCTGGAGGATAAAGGAGTTTAGCTGTCTGGATGTCAGTTGTGCCAGTCTGTCTAGGGGACAGAGAGGGGTCTCTGTCCTGTTTTATATGCTAACCTGATGCTGCAGAAGAGTTGAGAAAGAATTCAGGGTAAAAATAAGTTCAGTAGCAGAAGTTCAAATTAGTGAGCAGTAAGACCTACTGAACATGTCTTCCAAGACTCTTCACTGAAATGTACTCAATCAGGAAAGTATCAGGGGATTGTGCCTTCAGTCTGGGGAACTTGCAGTAGTTGAATTCAAGCACCGTGTATGACATCCTCAAATGTTAGAGGTATAATAAAAATGTAAACAGACTTAACAGTTCACAAAGGAAAAAAATATGACTAAGCAGAGCCTTGAAAAGAGGCAGAGAGATGACATGGCATAAAAAAGTTGAAAAGCTGCTTGAGAGCTGTCAGAGCCCTGGGGCTTTGGGTGCCTGGGCTCAAGGCCAGCCCAGAGCTGATGTAGCAGGTAGCCTTGAAAGAAAGATAAGGAGCCTCTGCAGAGACTCCCCCTGAACATATTTGCTGAGAAGCCTTGGTGGGGGTTCCTCATGCTGCTTCTGGAAGCTGCTTGCAAGCTGAGGCTCACACCTTTAACAGCTTGAGCTTTGCTGCAGCCATGCCTGTGCCTGGTGATGTATCCTGCTGATCTGGACACTGGCCCAGACTTGTGCTCTTGACTTTCTAGCATGTTGCTGTGAACTTGCCTGATGCTCTGGGTTAGAAACTGCCCCTTGGGCACCCCAAAATCTGCTCTGCTCCCTGGCTAGGGGTGGTGGGATGTGCTCTAGCTGGTGAGGACCCTGCACTGTCAGCCCCATGGGAATCCCTGGCAGTTCATGCCAGCTGTCTCGGCACCCTGACAAGAGCTATTTTTGGTAGTCATTCACCAGTGTGTCCCTGGAGGTTTTCAGTCATGAGGAACACATGCCAATGTAAAGTTTTGATGCAATGTTCCGTTAGCCCTCAGCAGCACAAGGGTCTGATGTTATTGCAACAAATGTCGTCATTTTGCATTATAATAGCTATTATTGCATGTGGTACATATATCTAAAGTCTAATATTGCTGGTTGGACAGTGACAGCAGGTTGCCACAGTAGATGCTGATTTTATTTTTGATACTAAAATACATCAGCCTGAGAAGAGGATGCTTTGTTTTGGAACTAACACTGCTGTAGAGGAGTGTGGATCTGCTGTTCAAATAGTCCAGCACGATGTGGATCTGCTGTTCAAATAGTCCAGCACGAAGAGGGTTGTATGGAGTGTGGGCTGATTGAAATATTTGTTACCAATTCCATGGAAGGTTTTGTTTTCTTTTTTAGTTATCAAGCAATTCTTGTTAAAAAAAAAAAATTATATATAGCTGGACTGTTTGGGATGGCTGACACCACAGAAATGCCCTTCTTTCATCCCCTTCTTTCAGGAAGAGGGAGAATCAACAAAACAACTATCTATTGAAGAACTGTTCAACGCTTTTCTGCCATGGTGATAGCTCTATCACATGGCTTTTGACACATGCAGAACATGCACCAGAGATTAAGGAGTATTCTGAAGATGTGTGTCTTCATCTCACAGGTTGTCCTCCTCTTAAAGATTGAGGTAATCCCTGAAAACATTAGGCGAGAGATAACCTGAGCTCTTTTATGAGCAACTAAAATGGGTGACTATGTTGTAGCAAAATTGATGTTAACTAAAAAACGAAATGTAAAATGTAATTGAAGCAACTAAGGAAACCTGCTGCTAGAGTTCTCTATACAGCCCCAACCCTGTTTAATTATTTACCTAATATTAAAATAGAGAAATAGTAACTAGACATGATCTACCTGCAATTCAATTAAGGCACTAACTGTTAGGCAATATAGCTTTGTTCATAAGTAGGATATTCCTATCAAGAGAGTGAACTGTAGGTCTGGCCAGCAAACAGAGAAAACCACCTGGAACTGCCAAGATTAGAGAAGGAGGTAAAAGGTAATTTTGGCAGCAGGAGATCGTGACCACTGGCTCATTGACCACCTACCCAAATGACACCACCTACTCAAAAGAGAACAACGGAAGAAGACAGTCTGTGTGCTAATTTACATGAGAAGCAAAGAAATCTTGACCAATCATTAAAGAGAATAACAATGAATATGTATTGTTTGAATATGTAATAATCAATGTATAAAAGTGGAGATTTTTGAAAGTGAGGTGTGCTCCCATTTTGGGACGAGCACCCCATTTCTGCGCATTAATGGAATAAACTCAGAAATACCTCTGCTCTGTGTGTGATTGGCTTGCACACTGGGTAAAGAACCCAGATTTGGGACAGCTATAAGGAAAATGAGAGGAAAGGAAAAAGAACAGCAAACGTGGTTTTGTGAGAGATACCAGGCAATTTCCTGGCTATAATGGGAAAATGCTGTTATTTTTACCATAATGTAATCATTATTCCTAGGTCCTTTTTGTGCTAAGTATTGTACAAACAGAACAGAAATACACATTCTTCCTCAAAGAATGTATGATCCAGCCATAAAACAATATAAAGTGAAAAGATACAGATAAAAAGAGCACAGTGAAATACAAAACAGTAGCATGGACACTACAGAAACATTTCCAATGCATTCAAAAGTGCCTACACTAGAATTTGCAGGTGCTATCAGGTAGCCTCTGGTCATTAGCATAGGCTGAAAAGCAAACAGTCAGGGCAGATGAATAAATTCACAGATCGCACCTTGGTAAATCTGCAGGAACTCAACCTTCCGCACAACTGTATCTGATGCTCACACCTGTTGCAGCAATAGAGAATTTTCTAGTCTTCAAAGTTATTACTGGCTACCTAGGAATGTGGGAAATCTGGATTCTGCTCCTGGCTGTGTCACTGACATGCTGTCAGTCCTGAATGAGTCAGCTTAGACCAGCATGCCTCTGTTCCCTGTCCAACCTCTTCTGTGTCAAACTTGTATAGAAACTAAGGAGTGATATTTTTTTTTTTTTACCCCTTCAGGAGACTAATATCTGTATGGGACCTAGTATAGTGGATCATTTAGCATGATGGGTCCTTTAGGCAGTGCTACAACAGTAATACTGAAAAGGAGGAAGATCCCTATTTAAGCAGTGAATGATATGTATGGGGGAACTTCAAGACAAGATTTCCCATGCTTGTCCTACTAATATATTTGTATCTTGGTGTGGAAGGACAAATCTAGTGACAGAAGATAATCTAGCTTTTTGGCCCAGCAGCAGAGTAGGACTTGGCTCCCCATTGTCAATAAGAATGTGAATTAGAAAGGCACTGCCAGAAGTGTATAAAAAAA
>VYXH01012391.1:0-22918 GCA_013397275.1 Burhinus bistriatus | reverse complement strand
AAAAAAAAAAAGCTATGCCTTTTATTAGGTCTTTATGATCTGGTCAAAATGATAAGTGATGTTAATGATATTAGGCAACTGCATCCAGATGTCTCATTCCATTTCTCGAGTCAAGAATGGATCACACTAATAATATTTCCACTTGTTTCCAAAGCAGTTGACAGGAGAAGAAGTACTATTCTGAGGCAGAAGACCTTGGAGTTATTTGTCATTCATTAGTATTCATTCTGGTAATGAGGAAGACTGTAGAAACAGAAGCAATGAGCACAGACCTTGTGATGTTAATTTTATTGAAATGTCTTAGGTATGGAGGAGCAATACATGATGGATGACTATTGATTTCCCATGTTGGCCCCCTACCTAGCACATAATATTTGAGAGCAAAGAAAGTACTGATAATTGTAGCGTGGTTACATTCAGGGAAACAGTGTGGTAGTGGAATTAATTTGTCCTAACAGGCCTATGAAGATACAGCATCTTTAACCCATAGTATCTCCTGTATTTAAGAAACAAAGCCAGGTGTAGGACTCCTTTAAAGATGACATTAAACAGAGAATTTCATGTGGCTTCTGAGCACTTGAAGTTCTGTAGGTAGCAGAAATGGTCCTCAGCCCTTTCCTTGTAAAATATACATTGCTATAATCAATTGGGCCTGATTAGAATGATGCTAGACATAGACCTTTTAACAGGTATTGCAGTGTTTTCAATTACATGTTGCAGTGTTTTAAATGAGTGATTGAGCCTGTTACAAATCCTAAAAGTTCAAGGGATAGAAAGAGGCTAAGAGCAGGAGAGCTTGTTGACTGTGTGAATATGAAATCAGAAAAGCTGAGGGACTTGAATCTGTAAATAGGATGACAGTCATTAGAAGGAAGTGGCAGGAAAACCGACTGAAGAGCAGTCATTTATTTTTTTCCTTCATGGACAATGCAGCAAGGACTACAGTTCAGCTGGTTCTGACCAAAGAAAAGTAAAACAACTCCTTTTGTGTCCTTCAGAGATCCAACCCAAAGTCCCTTGTTAGCGACGGTGATAGTCTGAATAGAGCCTCTAACGTGCAACCACACAGAATTACCATTCAAACACCTGTGAATTTAGCAGTGTTTAAGGGCATTGCTTTCACAGTTTACTCATGAGAAGGGCCGGAGAATATACACAATACCACAATGTGACTTCTGAAAGTGAGCAAAAATCCTCCTGTAGTTCTAACTTCAAATGCTTGTTTGTATCAAGAAAAAGAAACATATTGTGAAATATGTGTCTTGCCATTCAAATATGGGCACCTCCAAATTTCCCTACTAGGAATGGTTTCTGAGCTGCATTCATTTGCTTGTGATGCCTGAGAAATCACTGTTGGTCTGGGCTGAAAGCATGCAAATGATCATACTAAGAATTTAATTGTATCGACAATTGCATGCCAGTGCTCAGGGCTATATCCTCACCCTGTGTACTTGGTGTCTGTACAAATGTTACCATTGTTCCTAACTAGTCCAAGCTATGGATTTCTGTGCCTGTTTAATATGTTTCTGTGGAAATGTGAGGTGTAGAAGGAGAAGTAAGAATTAGGTAGGAAAATCAACATCCCAAACTCGGGAGGAAATCAAGTTTCCAACTGGTTGTGATTTTTACATGAAGTTCATGCCAGTACAGACAGCCATCACGCAGCACACTGCTCGCACAATCGCTGGGCCAGGATGTTCAAAGTAGTTCAATGCCTACAGCTAAGTGGAGTTTTCAAAAGTATTCCACACCTCTGGCAGTGATTTGTTTTGAAAAAATTATGACAAATACTGTAAGTGTTAGTTGTGGTTGCTGAACTCTGAAAAAAAATATGAGTTGCTGGTGTTGCTCAGATAAAACTTGGATCTTTCAGCATTACTGAAAATCTGGTTAAAGTTTGATGGGTTTACTGAGACTTCTGCTGATTCATAGACATAAGAACCTTTCTGCAGAGAAGTAAATATCTTGCGTGCAAAATTATGAAGTAGTTGGTTTTCTGTTCTTCAGTGAAATGCTACAGTAGGTTTTTCCTTAGTCTCTATGCTGTAATATACTTATGTATTTCATTACAGTAATTAAATAAATTAGAAGGATGCTAATAACTGCCATTAGGTGAATCTGATGCAAAGATTATAGCAAACCTCATCAAAGTAAATCAAAATACAAAGAGGCAGAAAGAAAAAGTATTTCCTTTGCCATGATATAGTTGCACACAGTGGAAGGTCTGCTGAAGACAGTGTTGTGTGGATTGTAGAAAATGTTCAGATATTCTATAGCACAGTATATATAAAATAGGCCATGAAAGTAAGCAGAAATCAGCAGAAAGCTTGGGAAAGAATTGATCAGAGCATGAGGAAAACATGGAAAAGGATGTTTTATGTTCTTCCTGATCAAAGAAATGGTTGACTAGTGTTTCCTTTCACAGACTTTTAGATGAATTTTTGTGAATAAACAATATTCCTCAAAAATATACATTCTTTATTAAATCAATATTTGATTCAAATGGAAATAAACCTGCAACTCTGAATTTTGGGAAACAGTCATTTCCTGTATGTTGAGAAACAAATGTATGACGGTTTGTGGTTTCCAAACAACTGAAAGAAACCAAGGCATAACTTATCATCTCTGTGCACATTTTTTGTTATGGAAGGTTGACAGAAAATAGCAACAAATCAAAATGGCTGCATTATTTATTCTACAGCAGTTAAGTATACAAGAACAGTGCTGAATCTGGCTTATAATTCTAGGTCCAAGAATTCCATATGTCTGCAATGTATAATGTGTAGAAATACCACAAGTAGCTTGCAATAAGCTAGTTCAGACTTGATGGCATTAGTAGAAAACTCTGCCTAGGCAAATTCACCCAAACTTTATGCTAGGTTGGAAGCTGCCCTGCCATGTGTTTCACTGAAAAACTTAGCCAGACCTGTATAACTAGACTTGGACAACATTTATTTTGCTAAACCGGGCAATGGCTCTGCCTGTTTTCTCATATTAGCTGCTTATAAAATCAGAATTTACAACATGACAAGACTACCAAGAATTGAGATCAGGACTTGACCAAACTTATTCTCTGGACAAGTACATTTTAAAGGGAAAATTTTCATCTTTTCCTACTGTGTATCAGTCAAAGAAAACTGAAGTTAATGTGCTCTCTTGGCACTGAAGTTGAAGTCAGAACACTAACTCTTCCACTGTCATCTGTATCCAGCTTCAATCTGTGGCTGCCTTCCAGTGATGGTTCAGCATTTGTCTCATCTTAACAGGATATTATAAGCTTAGCCTGTGGGCAGCACAGGAAGTCCTTCTTCCTGCTCTGATATCACAGATATGATAAGCAGCCCAGAGCAGTATATAATTGCCTAATGACATGCATACTGCATGGCTTTAAAGGAATTACAGTACATAGCTCTGCAGCAGTTCAGCTATTACTAGCCTGACAATTAAGGCAGAAAATTAGTCATGCTAGGTTTTGGTTTTGTGGTTGTTGGTTTTTTTTTTTTTTTACTTCTATTTGTGCAACACAATGAACCTTAACAAAAAAAGCCAGAGCTTTTAGTCATAGAGGTATTTAAATTGTTCAGTGGCAAGGTGCCATATGTATTCCTGTACCTTCTTTTTATTGACCTTGGTTTTAATTTTAGAACAGTCAATATCTTAGCTAGACAGCAGAAAAAAGGTAAATTATTTACTGTAATGTCTTTGAAATGGTTGCTTTAAAGTTATAATCTAACTTGTAGAATTACTGTTTTTTAGGAAAAGTCAATGAAAACATACAAAAATCTTTTAAACATACACATGTACATGCATACTCATTTCTTGTTGTCTTTGTTATCGAACTTAAGGTTTCTATCCTACTTCTGCTTGGTTTCCTGGTTATACATGCATTTTGTTAGTAGTAAATGACTCTCGAAAACTTTAGCTGTTCAGTTTGGATGATAACCCTAAAGTCAGGATGATGCTTTTATTTAAAGGCTCCATCAGTTTTCCTAAGCCTTGGAAAGTGGGCTGCAGTTTGAGTAATGATAGACCTTAGACTGACCAGAGTTCCACGTAAGTACCAAAATGGACTGGAAGATAGAGAAATCCCACAGATGTAGCAATTGTCATTATCTTTGCTTGTTAGCAAATTATAAGAAATATCGTTCTGCTGGTGTTGGGCAATTGGAGGAACAAAATGAGAAATACCAGGATTCCATGAACATGAGCAGAAGGACTGCCTGTGTATTGCAAGGGCAATCTTCCTTGGGGGTCTCATTCCTTTCAGCCCTTTTGTTCCATTGTCTGTCAACAAATACTGCTGAACCTACTGTTAAAAAGCAGCACTGTCCTGCCAACTGCAGGTCTGTATGAGGGGTGGCCACTGACTACAGTGGTGATTTTCCTTCCAGGTCAAGTGGCAGAGCACTTTGCAGCATATCAAGATGTTCTAAATCTGATGATGACTTCTCAGTATAAAAACTACATTGTTACATTGGGGGATTTTGGTCATAATTTTAAATCATTTTGGTCAATATCTTTAAAATGTTGGCGATAGCATAAAAAAGCATGAAAAAAACCCCCACAAAGTAGCACAACTCAAGTGCTCAGAAGTTCTGCAATGCCTGTGTTAACACAATTTGTACAACCTGAAAGCAGCCTTTGTCACTTTATGTGTCTGTTTCTACTACTTGACCCCTGACCTGGAGCTGCTCTCTGCTTCAGGTGTTGCAGAAACTAAGAATGCATCTAGTAAATATGGTCTCCTGAAGATCAACTCAGTTGAAACTGAAGTCCATGGTTTTTGTTCCTGGAAAAAATGACACAAAATGCAAAAAGGTGAAAAATATATAGTTCTTGCTTTCCCATATGGGGTACTCCAGATGAGTGTGGTTTTTTCACTTGATTCTTTCTGTGCCTTGACCTTCCAATAGTAAGTATTTATCACTCTCATACAAAATTGTATGAAAATGCAGTTATTGGTTTTGAAATAATCAGATACAGTTATGATGAAAACTGTAAGAATGTCTGTAAGATTATTGATTATTCCATGGTAGAATGAGTTAGAAGTCATAGTAGACAGAGGGTCAGGCAATGATTACTGAAGATACAACAAGGTATCTGTAATTATTCCATTTACTGGTTATAATCCATCTTCTATGAATTAACTTAGGGCCCAAGTTAAAATGAAAATAAGATATAACGAAAGGCTGACTTTAATCTGAACATTTATGTGTATTTTTACAATTATAATATTGTCCTGCTATAAATAAACTTTGAGAATGCAAATATAATAAGCTAATCAAGTGCAAACCCATCACTTAAATCCATCACATATATTTTGTTTCATACAAAAGCCCATAAAAGGAGGGCTTTCCCTTTGATAAAAAATAGACTAAAAAAAGACAGGAAGAAGAAAAACCTGCTTTAAATTGCTAGCAACTGTTCTATGACTGTCCTTGGGATAAGATTTTGAAGATTAGCTTCTCAGCTGGGGTGTATTGCCTATGTACCAATGGAGCTGTGCCAGTCTCCAAGTGCTAAGGATATGGCCATGTGTTAGTAATATTAAAGATTTATGATATTTACTATCTTGGATAGACTATCTGCTTTTCACAGCATGCAGTGTACTTGCGTTTTGGTTGTTAATGAAGGTGGAGTGAAATTTCACAGCTGATTTTATAAGAGGTTTATGAAAGTCAAAACTGAAAGGACAGCTATAAAACAATACACTATTTCAGAAATGAAGATCACATTCTAGTGTAATTGCCTTTTTCTTTTTGTGGTTTTTTGATCTATGTCATTCTTAATAGGACTCCCTACACTGTAATACTATACAGCAGTGGTCTGCCTGTACCATAGCAAAACTCAACAAATATAAATCAAAGTAATGTCTACTGAGGAGTGCACATGCAAAAACATACTGGTTTTGAAAACCAGGTGAGGTCATTTCTCTCGGCCAGTTCCTTGCTTTACACTTCCTCAAAAAGATCATGCAGGACTTGGCTTTTGAAGTGCTTTCCAATTAGCAAAGTCGTTTGTGTAATTCTGCCTTCCCACAGGCTGGTGCACTCGGTGTGGGAAGCGCTCCCCTCCCTGTAGGCTCAGAGCTGATGGTGCTGCAGGATGGCTAAGGACAGCCAGGTTTCCTGGTGCAGCTTTATCCCACTGGTTACTCATTCACAGGTCACAGCAGAACAGGGCTTCTAAGCTGTGAAGCAGTTTGAGATTGCCTGAAATGGATGTGCTTAGTGAGTTGTGCAGACTCCTTCTGTATGAGGATCCAGCAGCTCAGTATGTATCCTTGTACTGTGGTTTTTTTATTGTCACAGTCTAGGCTCATTAATGACCGAGACAAATGCTTCCTTATAGTTGTCCTGCATGGCCATTTTATTTCCTTTGTGCCTCAGGGAATCTGTGTCAGAGAGGTGGGATCCAGACTTAAGCCATGGAATAGCAGAGCAGTGCTTCATCTCCTTGCCTCTTTACTGCAACTAAAGACCTCCACAGACCTTCAACACGTCTCACTCCTCACCTCCTCCTGTCCCACTTACACCAAGTATTAAAATTCTGTTTGAACTCTACCCTCTGAACTGGCCTGAGGAAACATCAGGATCTGGTGAACAAGATACCAGACTGGGGAGCTAGACCCGACCTCTGGCTACCACTTATACAACATAAGGTTGGTCAAATAACTTCACTTCTCTGTGAGCTTTCACTGAGCTTTAAGGACTGTTTCTCCTCTGCCAGGCAAAGACAAACCTCACAACATATTCAGTTCTTCCATGAAACTACTAAACCTTTGCTAAAATTAGGAACCACAAGAAAAACTGATTCTAGCTTGACTTATACTAAGCAATGCAAGGTACAGAACAGCAGGAAAAAAATGACATCACTTGGCTTTCAAAATGTGTGGTTAAAAGGAGGCATTACTTCGATTTATGAATACACCTGTGGTACTCTAATTTTAGAATATGTTATTGGCGTTATTAAAGGGGGCAAGCCCTGACTGCAAACATGCCCTGTGACATTATCATCGCTATTGCAGGAATCCCACTTCTGGCCTCTGCCTGGCCACGCTCGACCCACAAATGACTCGGACTATATCAGCGTGTCTGTATTTGTGTCTATACAAGAGTTTACACGTGTGCTTGCATGGCGGGGGGGGGGTAGGGTTTTTTTACGAACAATATTCACTCTTTCTTATGTGCCTGTCTCATAATGAACAGTATTAGGATGGGGTACTTTTCTATATGGACTTTATTGCTTTATCTTGATGACTAGTAATAGCTCCATAACTGCAATAGATTTTTCCTTTCTGAGATGAGATTAAAACTGTTATAATTATTTCTCAGCCATACCCAGTGGAAAAAAGACCTGTTTTTCACTTTCATGACTGTAAGGATGGAATTAAATGACTGGAGAAATAATAATATAAAACCAGTCAAACCCTCAGTTCTCTCCAAGAAATAAAAGCAGTGTCTAGGAGTCATATTTCAAGGTAAGATCTGGCTGGGTATTTGCTAGCTTTTCGTTTGGAAGGAAATTCCCAGGTAGTGCTCTTTCCATGCAGCTTGAGAAATGCACTCAGCCTGCTGCTGTTCAGCTTTTGGATGATTTCAGTTTCTATAAAAAGAAGATGATCTCATCTTCAGTACTTAAAGATGTATCACCCTGTCTTTTCCCCTTGCCCAGCAAGAAGGGGAATTTGAATTTATGAAGCCTAGTGTGACTATAAAAGGATTGACCTGAATGACAGAAAGGCATTAGCTTTAACCCCTTCCACGCTTCCAGCCTGTACATGCTTGTGTCCTGGCAGGAGTAACAGTTGCTTAAAGCAGCTGGGAATTGAGGTTCCTGCAACGTTTGTACAGGGGGCTGCAGAGATGCTGCATTGCTCCCTCTGACCAACAGAATCACTGACCTGTGGCAATACCTGGGTACAGGCAGCGTGTAACGTGCTCAGCTCTAGAAAGAGAGATCAGGATAGACTGCCTAGTGCATTCCCTGGATGGACGGTGAGAGTACTGGTAGCCTCCCAGAAGAGAGATGTTCTATATTACAGGCATTTATCAATATTTTCAAAACCAGGAAAGTACAGTTTGAACCCTGAAGTCATATTTTGGCATGACCGCTATGATTTGATTTTCAAAAGACCTATGGCCACATATTTAAGTCAGTCAGAAATGCTTAAGGTGCTTAGGCTTTCAAGGACCAAGCTATTCATTTCGGGGCCAGCTATTAAAAGGTCTTTAAGCTCCAGAAACCTGTTGATGTTAAATTTGAACTGAGGATCTATGAACCTAACTCAAAACACTTTGGCCTGAGGGATTTTTTTTTCCTTTGGCCCATGTATATGCAGCAAGGCTGATTGCAGGGTAGCCATTTCACCTTAGCTACCTGCTTGCATTTTCATAGCACAAGGGTGCTCTTTTGCAGGGTCATTTAGTAAAATTAGTTTAATTCCAAAAAGAATTAAAAANTTAGCTACCTGCTTGCATTTTCATAGCACAAGGGTGCTCTTTTGCAGGGTCATTTAGTAAAATTAGTTTAATTCCAAAAAAAATTAAAAAAAAAAAAAAAACCAACATGGAAAGGACATATAACTGTGTTGAGAAAAAGTTTTGCACAGAATACCTCTTGCATCCAACATTCAGGCTTTTGTGTGTTCCACAGTAGTTTCCCATGAAGATAAGGCCCAAGAGGAGGTGGACTGTAATGCAGAAATGGTCAACAGTACTGTACTTGTTGCATTTCCTAGCTAAATATTCAACTCTTCATATCTTATCACTACTTTGTTCCTGGCTACCACTGACAGCACATACCTCAGACTGCAATCCAGCCTTGTTTACATTTCAATTCCTTCCATTGCATTGCTTCTTCAAGAGAATCCTCAATAACCTTCATCCAGTATTTTTAAAATGGGCCAAAACAGATGCTGAATTGACCTGAACACAATAGGTGTGCTAACAAGAAAGTAAGTTTTGAATATCCCAAAGTGTCTTTTTAACTTTGTTTTTCCCCTGAAAAACATTAATCTTTCAGACTGGTTCTAATCAATACAGTTTAGTCATCTCAATTTACCTCAGCCAGCACCACACTCAGACACGTTGCTCTATATCAAAATTCATTTTCCACTGCCTTCAAGCCAAGGCTCAGATCTCGCTGCCATGTGCAGCACTTCTCATTAGGGGTCTCGCTGTTAATTTATTACAACAAAAGAGTCAGCTCACATGGAAGCGCTGTAGAAAAGGGTGATTTCAAAAGAAATTATTTTATACTGTGAGCAGTAGATGTGCTGATGTTGTGATTTTGTTTGGAGGGGAAAGAGAGCAGCTGTGGACTGCTCTTGCACAAAACCCGTTTTCCCTTAGGTTTCTCATTACCCATTCCTCAGTCCTGTCACAAGCATAGTTCAGAAGCTTTCCAAGTGCTCTATAAACGATTGAATTTCACCTACTACAGAAATACATAGAACAATAAAAAGGGACTCAAATAATAACAATTATGAATAAAAATATTTTGTGTTTGTATTATGTTTTTCAACAAGACCTATCATGGAATCATGGAATTTTCAGAGTTGGAAAGGACCTCTAGAGATCATCAAGAAACCCTTTTTGGCATTAATGAAGTCTTGAATATCTCTTAAAGAAAGATGAAAACTATATCACCAGCATGTGGTTTACTGGTAAAATACAGCTGCTGTCAAGGTGCAAAAAACCCAACTATGTAATAACTTACTGTAACGTTACAGTTCAGAAAGGGAGGCGTAAGGATTCTGCAACTGAAAACATAGGCTGAATTACTAGGAGTAAAATACAGAATGATCTCAGCTGAAAGTTGTCCAGAGCTCCAGAAATTACAGTTCTGTGAGGTCTTCAGTGACTGACAATAGTGAGCAGGCAGGAGTCTTGTTCTGTGTTACAGCCTACCTGGGACATTGCTAACACTACACTAAAACAACAGATCCCTTCAGATTCTGAGTAAAGGGATCCTACTGAACCCTTTCTAACAACAGTACCATCACCAGAAGGGAACAGATGCTTTATTAAAATATAGCTAAAAATTTCCTTTTACAACAAAAAAGTATGTTTACAGAGAATAAACACATCATTTGACGCTACTTTTGGGCTTGAAGTCTGGAAGTTTCGATTTTTACATGACACTTGCTACAAACACCAAAATCCAAACTAAAAGTGGATTCTTCCCCACGTGCACCCTAGGAAGTTTGCTTTGGGGGGGTAGCTGGCAAAAAATTTGCTAAGGAATAAACTTTGAAGCAGCAAACTTTGTTCAAGTTTGAAAAAAGATATAAAAATAAGTGAAAAAAACCCAAAGAATAGTCAAAAGTTGCATTTGCAGTAAGCTGTCCAAATTAGAATGCTATATTACTTAAATACCAGTCATTGAACATTGTTTTGTTGAGAGGTGATTTGACCTATGGAGAACTGGGACTTCATTTGCAAATGGATCTTGTCCTTTTATGCTAAAGCCAAAACTCTGTTCAGAGCAACTTCCCATTTATGGATTGCTAAAAATCTAGATGCAGATGCCTTGAGACAGGATGTCCCTTAAAACTGGCATCTAATTTTACTGTGCAAATGTGGTACCCCTGAGATGTCAGTAAACCAGGAGGCAACTGAAACTGCTGCACAATAAAAAACCCCACATTTATGATGTGATTTGTGAAATATATTAAAGCAAATCTATTACTCAAAAGGCTTCTTAAAAGAAAAGACAAACATGAGGAGAGGAATGGGCTTCCTGAATTATTTCTCTACCCTTCAAAGGCTGTCCTTCTCAGGTAAGCCCAGGAACATTCTGGTAGCAACCTCTAAGATGCCTAAGGCAGCACCTCAGGTGAGGTCCTCTGAAAACAGGGGATTTTTGTGGTGGACTTTGAAGCGTCGCTAACATTCAAAAGCAATCAGGAAACCTGGGATATAAATGGAGATGGGAAGGTAGCCTTGGGCACTGCCCTCAAGGCTCAGTTCTGTTGAGTCAAGCCCTGGTGACCGCAGCTAAGAGGTGCCTTGGACAACCCCAGACGAAAGCCTAAGGCTAGCCATACTCAAAGTCTGTGGTTCTTGCTTTTGTTTCCAGTTTTAAATGAAAATTCAACTGTCTTGTTTAATTTTGAGTTTCTTTGACGTTTAAAATGAATTTCATTGAGCCTAACAAGTTAGGGATGCTTTCTATTTCTGTAGCGGTACATACTCAAATGAAGTCAAAGCAGTGCTGCAGATAAACCAGGTGGGTGTTCAAGGAACTGGGGTATATCTTCACCAAAGCTGAAATGCCAATGTGAGGCAGGTAGTGTCAAGGGCTGGAGGGGAGAAGTCTTCCCTGTGAACTAGGAGAAAGACAATCAACAGCTTCAGAAAATCTGATTATTTAGCGCATTTTGCAGTCGACCCTGAATCAGCAGTATTATTATCAACAGTATTTGTCATGAACAAAAGAAAAAAAAAAAAGGTTATTTTTCCCCTTTCTTCCCAGCTTTTTCTCCTTTATCACAAAGAAAGAATGACATTAATGATGCATTTTGGAAACTCATTATTATCTTGTGAGCTAGAATCCCCAGATGAGATAAGACTGCTGGAAGTAAGCAGCCAAAGGATCAATGAACTAACGTGAAAGACACTAACACAGAGTTATTCTAAATGACGTTTTAGTGGTAGCAGTTTTCTCTAATTGAAGAACCTCTAGAATACATTTTGTTACATTACCTGAATAATGATTTTTTTTAATAATAAGTCTGTTCTATTGCCAATTGAATAGAGAGCATGAAATGGCATGAAATATATCTGAGTTTTAAAGAGAAAGAACTCTTTAGCTTCATGAGAAGTACAGTTTTAAGTAGTCATGAGCTCTCACTTATATTAACTGAAAATACAGCTACCCCACACTTCTGAGAATTAGTTCTTAGTCATCTAGTTCTGATCAAAAGTAATCCATTATAAAAATAACATTTTCAAATATTTACTTGGTTTTGATTTAGTGAAAGAAGACTATAATCAGAAATTTAGTATAGTAATAACTCTAGCATTTCTATGTTTAATGTCCCCATTAATGATGTGGATGATGAGGCAGAGTGAACCCTTGGCAAGTTTGCAGGTGACACCAAACTGGAAGGAATGGCTGATACACTACAGGGTCATGCTGCCATCCAGAGGGACCTCAACAAGCTGGAGAAATGGGCCACCAGGAACCTCATGAAGTTCAACAAGAAATGCAAAGTCCTTCACCTGGGGAGGAACAACCCCAGGTACCAGTATATGCTGGGGACCACCCAACTGGAAAGCATCTTGGCAGAAAAGGACCTCCTGTGTGTCCTGGTGGACACCAGGTTGGACATGAGCCAGCAGTGTGCCCTTGCTGCAAAGGCAGCGAATGGCACCCTGGTTTGCATTAGACAAAGTATTGCCAGCAGGTAGAGGGAGGTGATCCTTCCCCTTTATTCAGTCCTGGTGAGGCCACACCTGGAGTGCTGTGTCCGGTTCTAGGCTACTCAGTACAAGACAGACATGGACATACTGGACAGAGTCCAATGAAGGGCCACAAGGATGATGAATGGACTAGAGCACCTCACACGTGTGGAAAGTCTGAGAGAGCTAGGACTGTTTAGCCTAGAGAAGAGATGGCTCAGGGGGATCTTATCAATGTATATAAATATCTGAAGGTGGAGTGCAAAGAGGAGGAAGCCAAGGTCTTTTCAGTGGTGCCCAGTGCCTGGACCAGAGGCAATGGGCACAAACAGAAACACAGGAGGTTCCCTCTGAACACTAGGAAACCCTTTTTACTGTGAAGGTGACTGAGCACTGGCGCATGTTGCTCAGAGATGTTGTGGAGTCTCCATCCTTAGAGATACTAAAAAAATATCTGGGCATGGTCCTGGGTAACCAGTTCTAGGTAGTCCTGCTTGAGCAGAGGGATCGGACAAGGTGATCTCCAGAGGTCCCTGCCGATCTAAACCATTCTGTGATTCTGTGTTAATGCTGGGCAGAAAGGTTTTAAAAAAACACTGTCACATCTCAAGCCCACTGACTGGTAGTGATTAATCCCATTAATCCCACAGAACTGATTCCCTGTTTGTGAACTGGCTGAGTTCATCTTGGATAGCCAGCAAAATTAGAAGAAGCAGTTCTGTGTTTGTCTTCTAGGGAGAAACTATGGGGCAACCCTTTCTTGAAAGATGAAATCAAGTCTGCTTATTTTCTACCACTGCAAAATTGAGTTCTACACTCATCACGTGGTGATGTTGACCTAGAAACACTAGTCCCCTTTCATTTCACATACAAGGCTTGATTTCTCTTCCATTAAAATCAAAAGCAGTAAGGAGTACCGTGACTACCCTAGTCTGACACTTAAGCATGAGGTCCAAGGCTATTCTTAGTCCAACTCTCCAGTTACCCACACTGTTTGCACGGAGGAATCCAGGTATCTTTAGCACCCCCCAAAGGCCTAACCTCTCTTTCATGTGGTCTCAACAGTTGTGTTCATATGTTCTCATAAATACCAAGGGAACAGCCGATGTTTTGTTTTGAAAGTATATTGTAGACTTAGCTATGGGAATGTGTATATAATGCATTATTAAACCAATAAATAATTATTTGCTCACCAAATTAAGAGGCATTCCTAAGATAATCAGATGCAAAAGTATCTTGCCTCCCAGGTGTTCCTCTATAGCCCTTTCTCAAATTCATTTAGCTCAGGTTACTTTGGAATGTGTGACTTTTCGAGTGAAATGTATTTCTCAAGCCTGTAAATATAGTATTTCTCTGTAATGAATATGAAATGCAAGTTCATCATTCAGTATGCAATGTACATATCATAAGCGTTACCCAGGGATGAATATTGAGCAGATAGAGCTCTGAATCGATACTGCTTTTGATATGCCTCCAAGTCCAAGCAGGGTTAAGCTGCAAGTGTTCAAGCTGAGGAAACCTGTTGTTGTCTTCCCTAATTAAACCTCTTCTGGTAACACCTTTATCACTGTTGATGACATCTTTCAGAAAATTTGAACTGAAAGTTGGTGAGTTCTCCCTCGACTTTTGTCATTGCTAATTATTAAGGCTATCTTTTTGCTTAATGTTGGATAAGCTCTTTTATAACTATGTTGGTAGGGTGGCCACAGTATCATCAGCAGAATCTAAAGCCAGCTTACTGTTGTTAAGCTATCTGGTGCTATATAAAACAAATGTTAAATAATTTCTCATATAACTACCCATTCGCATAATGAAGCAAGCAATTCCATAAAGATGAAATAAGAGAAGACATTTTCATTTGACACCGAGTTCTATGTTAAACTGTTCTCTGAAGCTATGTTTACTTAAAATATTAAGCTAAGCCTTGCTATAAAAGTTTAGATGTCTATTATTTTCATCAGATATCATAACATTTCAAGATGTTCCAGAATGACATTGATTCTGAAGCCTGTCAAAAGCTTTCTTAAAATATGTAAAGTTTGTGAGTGGCTTTTGCTATTCAATTATCTCTTTGATGACTATTGTTGGGGTAAAAATCTGGTGGGCACATGGTTTTCTTGCTCTTTCTTTACTTTTGCCTTAGTTCTTTAATTCTGTTTAAGTCAGTACTGTCTTTGCCTGTGGAAGACTGAAGGGACCCTGGAGCCTGCATAGTTGTTGCATATACTTAGGCCACCTTTGGTATTTTGAATGAAATGCTGTTTTCACATAAGCTTCTCCTGATCTCATAGATTTTTTTAACAGTTTAGTGGTTTTATTGATAACCTTACCAATTCCAGCTTTTTATGACTGCTTTCTTTTAAAGCTTTTCGTCTTTACCTGAAACTGCATTGGTTTTACATTTTATATAGATTTTTCACAGCTTTGTTTGTGATGTGAAATGATTTGGGTTTTGGCTTTGACTGTTTAATCTCTCTGTCAACATCATTGGTTTTCTGTGCTGCTTCTGTTCTATCTGTTAAGTATGATTTGTCCATAGGCTTGTTTTTTTCTGTTTCTAAAATTTCCCTCTATTTGTAACAGGTCTTCCAGCTGATATAAGCTTGCCAGTCAAAACTCTGCTTTCCTAAATTAAGTGGTTTACATTGTTGCCTTTCGGAAGCTTTTTCAGCTTTTGTATAACGATAATTCATGTATTCGCTCCTTTCTCCTAGCGCCGCTTTTTCCCAATGTATGTTATGCAGGGGTTTTTTGCAGCTTCTTTTTCTGGAGGCATTTTTGAGACATGGATACTAGTTTCAGCTTGCTGTTTTCTTTCACACAGCTTTATGTGTCTTCACTCATCAAACTTCAGATTTGCTTGTCTAGAAAACAATTGCAATTGTCGAGGCTTCCTCAGTATTGGCACAGCAAAGATGCCATGCCGATTTCTTGTATTGATCTGTCTCAAAACTTATCTCATTCTTTGGTTCAATTTCATATTCCTTTTGTTATGCTTGTATGATAACTTTTTGCCCTCTTTAAAATGGTAGAGCTCTGAAGATTTATTTTTTTTTTTTTAATTTCATCTCAAATTTTACCATACGTGAACTACTTTTGCTTTCCATGTCAGCACCTGCATATGCTCAGACGTCCCTGGAGAGTTTTTCCAATGAGCCTTTTCAGGGAAGTTCTCTGGATTAACTACAGCCTTTTGTTTTCAGGGCGTTGATTTTAACCAGAACCAGTTCACTGTTCACTTTCACAAATATTTGTGCAGTCACAAGACACAATAGGCATGTAGTGACAGGAACACACAGCAGGTAGGGTGGGAACCCCTTTTTAAGATACAACACTGGTTTGTGCCAGCTTGAACTGTTAGTGGAGCTTCAGCATGAGATGATCCTCTCAGCAGCACCGTCAGTCAGGATCTGAAGGCAACTGTACAACTGAGCATTTACCTCAGCTGTACCCTCTGTGAGTGCTCAGGAATTCACAATTCGTCTTGCATGTGTCATGGCTGGTGTTTCACGCGGATCTGATTGGCTGTTAGCTGGCTTCTGGATCAGAAACACTTCTATGTTCTGAAAGTTATAATTAATGCTAGTCCTAGTGAGTTTTGCTTCCCTTAAAATTTACAACCTTATTGTCACCTGCCAATGACTTCTATCAGCTCCTGAACACTGATGTTAGCTTCCTCCAACAGTCTTGAAATGACATTTGTACATTTTTTGCCACCTCATAACTTTTGCTGTTGCACCCAGTTTTCTAAATGGCTCAAATCTACTTCACTTTCTCTTTAAAATGAAGGATTCTTAACACTGCAGTTACCTAGTAGCTTTTGAAGGCTTATCAAGCCTGCCAAG
Source organism: Burhinus bistriatus (assembly GCA_013397275.1). Lineage (NCBI taxonomy): Eukaryota > Metazoa > Chordata > Aves > Charadriiformes > Burhinidae > Burhinus > Burhinus bistriatus. The sequence goes on along the minus strand of VYXH01012391.1, from coordinate 6,666 downwards.
AGAAAACCCATTATTGTAGCAGGCCACTTGCCAGAATGGCTATCTTACTGTGTTCCTGCATCTTAATTTGTTTCTACTGTGACCTTATGATTGAGCTTGTGACCTTGACAATCACTGCATTTGTGGTCCCTAGTCTCAAATTATCCAGTTCGCATGACTCTGTCCAAGCTAAACGTCCTGCTAGCACAGAAACCAGTAAGCATTTTCAGCATGGCAGCACATACACATGTATTCCAAAGAAGGAATAGTATGTCTTGAGCCATATGACTCCTCTCCAGGAAAGAAATAGGAAGGTTACAGCCCTTTTCTAGCACTCTGTCCCATCTGTTTGGAATAAAGGAACAAAATTTAAATTCTTATAATTTCCTTTTTTTAATTAGCAGAGATAGTTTTGGCAAACTTACAACACACTTGTTAGGCTTGACAAGTCAGATCCAGATTGGCTGAGAGGTACTGGAAGTAATAAACATATTTCTGTAGGTTATCCCACCTCCAGCTATGTCCCACTTTCTCTTCCCAGAGTCAGTGATATACTCTACAGTTTCTAACTTCCAACATAATACAAACTTTCCCACATTTCCTTTCTAGAATATGTATACGTTTAATTCATCCAGCAAGCTCAATCAAATTCCTTATCAAATATGAAAACTACAGCTGCTTGTAAAAATATCTCGGGAAGTCTTTTGGAGAAAAATTACTTTCCATCAGCCCTGAACACAGAAAATCTAAGAAGCTCTGTAAGTTGTCAACAAAAAAGTACCTTATCTTAAACAAAAAATACACCAAACAAATACTTTCCCACAAAAACCCAATTTTGACAGGAAACATTCAGCAGCCTTTGAGTAGGCAAATGAATTTCTTGCTACAACTCCCACCTCCTGCCCACTGCCTCATCTGCTGCCTGCTCGCATGGGAGCCTGCTACTACCCCGTTCAGAGCACAGAATGCAAAGTCAGTAGAGGACAAGACAGCAGTGCAGGACTCTTCCTCCTTAGGAGAGGTCTTACTTCACCTTGACAATTGTATTGCTTCAGAAAGCAGAAAGGAGGCAGTGGGGCTTAGTTTAGAAGACCGTATAATGCCCTCCTGTCCCTCCTCCTTCTGGCATTAAAGAGGCTGATCTCACACACAAAATGCAGAAACACAGTAGAAGTAGTTAATCTGGAGTTACAGTACACTGAGAAACTTCAAGAAAGGGCTGTTTGTGGGAGCTGTTCAAACTGAAGTAGTCTGATTTCCACAGTGAACCTTTATATTCTGCATGAAACAATAAGCTACTTTATAGCTTTATAACTGCTTGAGAAGAGAATATCCCCAAACAGCAACCTGCTCACGGGCCTCTTCCCTCAGGCCTTTTCAGAGGAATTTATTATTAAATCACTATGGACAAAATCATAAGCAAGAGTCTGCTCAGGAAAACACTGACCAGGACAAGGTGTGTAGTGGTAGTATGAGTGGCTGAAACCTCCTTGCAAACCAAACTCAGTCATTACTCTTGATACTGTGGTATATCAAGTGAAGAAGGCAGCCTCTGTGACAGATACACCTCCCCGCAATGACAACGCACTTCATCAGCCACTTCAGGTGTTAGAGGACAAGAACAGTTAGGGAAGGCACGTACACAGAATATCTACCAAATGCTGACTCAGGCATGAAAATGAGGCAAAAACCCTCTCTGTGAATTCTTTGGAAGAAGCTGACAGAAATATCATAACGGCTGTTTTGAGCAACAGTTCAGTCATCCAGCTGTGCCAGAAATACGTGTCTCCATAACAAGATGTGAAAGGGCTGGGATGTTCCATTACTCAGATTCCAATTAGATAAAACAGGGATAAAATTGGTTAATACTTAAGCTGATTCAATCAGCTGTCTTTAAATTTAAAAGCCAGAATAGTAATCATTTCAAGCATGTTCTCAGCCGCGCGATCATGACAGCCTGAGAATGAGCCAATTCAGAAGATGCATCCAGTGAAGCTTATCAAGAGCTGGTTGACACACATCATTTGATTTCTATTTTGGCTTCTCTCTTTTGAGTCAATCATTTTTGTGTTGAGAATTTACAGTGATATACCCATCAAAGCACTGGCTAACTACCATTAACACACATAAAGATATATAAATCTCTTACATACCAATAGCAAACCCTTTTTATTTTCCTTTTGGTAGGGCACTAGAAATCCAGGCATGTGGCCTCTCTTCTAGTTTTTGTAGCTAGCTCGCTGTGGTTATGAACATACATAGCTGTGTGTTTTTTTAACCTCCTCTCAAAGTCACCCAGAAGATGAGCCAGCTCCTGTCTGGCAGCCAGTTTGCAGTATTAACATGACACAGTGCCTGAGCTCATCTGCTTGGTTCTCTGCAAAATCTTAAACTCAGCATTGCATTAACAGAAACTTCTTTGGATATTATTCATTTGTTGAACTCGGGCAACATCCTTGTTCTGAACACAAACTGGAAATATTTCCCACTCTTTACATTTGTGTGTGAGGCACTGGGAGCACCTCAGATAGTCAGCGCACACAGTAGGAACTGTGCACTCAGTTCACACCACTAGTCTCCGCAGTCATTTAGTCTGGCTTTATAGAATCAGTCTGAAGAAACTGGGAAATATCCCATTGAGAAACATTACCAAATAACCTGTCTGTCAGAAGACAAACCAACTAGTTAGTGATTGCTTTGTGTCTTTCACCTCCCAAATCAGTTGCTGCTTGTTTCATTGTGCAGTTTATAACCACAAGAGGAGAAAAAAAATTAAAATTTGCAGGCTGAAAAACCAGTCTCTTTATATCTAAAATGACAGAAATCCTCCTCTTCAAAATATCTCCTAGCTGCTTACTACCGATGGTTTGTACATTAAGAGAATGTATATTGTAGTCTTAATAATATCTTTGACAACTTCCTGTGGTTAGCATCTGTGTTTACTTTTTGAACCAATCAATGTTTTATAGAAATGCACTGAATCTCTTGCATGTGCCATTACCATTGAGAAATATTTCATATTTATTGGTATACAGCCTGATTAAGCTTTGAGAAATTATCAAAGGTGCCATATGTTAATTTATTGTTCAATTCCTCAACAACTATTCTTCGCTCATGTGAAATCATGGTATGCTGTGGCACAGGTCTACCTGCTCTAGAAGCTGTTAGAGCTATTTTGAGAAGTATATATGTCATTTTTTGGAAACATATAAAGCAGTGACTACTATGTTTCCACGGATATTTTAATTTATGTATTCATTTATGTACTCATTCCGAGGTTTCAAATCCATGAGCAATATCCCTGTAGTATTGCCCAATACTATCAAACATAGATGAAGTACCTTTCATTCTACATTATCTGATTGTTCTCCAGTGCATATTCCTAAATTCTCTTTAAACTAGAAAGCGTCAGGTACAAAATAGAAGATGAAGCTTCTTGCTGTCTGCCAGAGTACAATTCCCTAGAGCAAATCACTTATCAAAAGCCATTTCCTGTTTTTTCATTTAATTACATTTGCTTTCTCTATTAAGGATAAAATGTCTCATTTTGAAGAGATATCCAGTGCAGTGCAGAGAATACTTTGCTGGAGGGCCTGCAGTCCTGAATCCGGTGTCTGACTCTTCTACTGACTTCCTTTGTCTGTTGGGACTTTTTTTTCTTTTTTAGGTCTTTCTGAGTCTTCTCCCACCTTCTCTTTGTGATCTCAGCTCAGACTGTACATTAAACCAGACTCTTAACCTGTGCATACATGATAATTAAAAATAGGTTCTCAGGAAGTGATGAGCAAAAAAGAGCTTTGCATGCTTTACACACAGTGAAAGACAGGCGAATGCAACCAGTACTACACAACATCACCATATAAAATCTGACTATTCTGTTCCTTCACCCCCTCACAGGATCCTGTGGCACAAAGAAATAGATGGTTTAATTTTATTTTGCAAACCAACCAAGTTTGACTTGCATTAATAAATTAGCTTGTCCTTTGGAAAATCTGGACACCATATTAACTTCTGTTAGTTCCTTCTGTGTTTTGCTATTAAAAGATTTCTCCATGGCAGAAATAAGACTGCTGCTCTTCAGATTTCTATTATAAAGTCCTTTTGCATTTCCCTGAAATGCTCCTGATCATTTTAATAGGCCAAATTACAGTAAAATGGATGATTTGTCCTAACCCAGATGCTTCACGTTATCATATGACTTCTGGGAGCAACAGCTTGGTAAGTGTCAGAGCTGAGTAAGAACATGTGAAAACAAAGGGATAAAAATAAAGCAGGACAGGAAGAAAACTAGAAAAAAAGAAAATCCTTGTTTTTTTTAATCACAAAGAAATAAAAGGCAAAGTAATACAGCAATGACTACAAACACTCTTTTCAATATGGTTTCCCGTATAACCACAACTCATCCACATTACACACAATTTTAAGGTGTAAAAGTTGGCAATATAGAAATATCAGTTAAAGTACCAGTCAAAAACTACAACTGGTTAGGCTGCATAAGATGAATGTATGTGAAGTTATTATGATGTGCAAAGCACCCATATCCATAACAAAACATCCAGGAACAGCTGAGCTGCTCCCAGATATTTGCAAAAATAAGATAGCCATTACGAATTTCCTCTTGTATTGCCAGTTGTGGAAATGGTTTGAGATACTGCTGGAGACAGGATGCACTCCTAGAGGAAGCTCTGCAGAAAGCATTCAAAATTACTTTGAATCTGAATCTGAATGGTCAAGTAGTTTTTCTCAAACAATGTCACTTGAAATCATTCCCACCAGAAATAATTTCCCCAGATAATGCCTTCTTATTTCAAAATCAAAATCAAAGTTATTGAAGATCTCTACTTGTTGAAATGTGGTCAGTGAAACTAGGAGACTATTATTTCACTTCTCTCCAGCCTGATGAAGATTGCTGATGTCATGAACAAGGTTCTTCTATCCCTGTTAATCCTGGGCCACAGTTTACATATTTTCTAGATTAAAATCAATACATTTTCCCTTCCTCAGTATTGTTCAGCAGAGGGATTTTTTTGATTGACTCCTTTCCTTTTATTCTTAGACTGTCCAAAGGCATGCTTGTGACAGTAGATACTTTGGGCTTCGCTTCGTTTGTGTCTCATGTAGTTATCCACCTTCTCTGGATAAAGCTGATGGGTTATGTAACAATCTCGACACTTACTAAGAATTCATTATATACATTAACAAATGTTTTCCTGAGGTACTTGCCTTCAAAAGGCATTCTGAGATTTTTCAGAACATTGGTGGATTTCCAGGATTCATAGTCAAAGATAAAGGGCAAAATAACATTTGAGTTGAAGATTTATAATTCCGTTTTTTACTTTCCAGACTCTGTAGTCTTTTTGAAGTTGATGACAGCACCCTTTGCTTTGCCTGCTCATAAAATGATTTGTTAACGCAAGCTAGTTTACTACCCAGTTCAAGGGAAAAGATGTTATTGTGCATATGCACTAAGAGTGTGACCAAGTTTATGGCGGATTTAATTCACTCCTACTTTCGCATTAACTATGTAATGTAGACAAACACTATCTGGAATCTCAGCTCTCGGATTCCCTTCCAGCACTCCTAGATGTATTCCCCATCCAACAGTGGGTAAGGCAGCTCAGGAAACTAATTTTCACCCTGCTTAATTCTATCCAATGCTACACAGGAAGGATATGTGAATCTTGCTACATGCCCATAGTCACACTCACACTCCAAATTGTGCAACACTTAAGAAAGATGGCCATGAAATCATTTGTTGAACAGTGCTTGTTGGCAGTAAAGACATTTATACCTCTCTCTTGGAGGAAGTTCAGAATTATATTGCTAAACTAAGACATTACAGCGTTTAAGTTGGAGGAATATTATTTCCAGTTCTGCTACTGTCTCATTCTGTTCCACAGTCAAGGGAAACTTGTTTTCCGTGACTGCTTTACATGGAGTTTGTCATTCAGTGCCTTGCAGGCTGCAAACTTGATTAATCAATATCAATTCAGAAGGGAAAAGCAGTAAAATAACTAGGTGAAAAGAAAACATTTCTATATTTATAGCTGCGCTAAAAGCTTTTGCAAGGGGTTTATGCAGCACAAGTAGCAATAGCCATGAAGACACAGTTCGTATCTCGGTGTTCAGAATAACTGGTGATTCCTTTCAGGAGTTTGTTTTATCTTGAAGGACAAACAGAAATGCCAATTCTCTTTTGTTACTGTTGTACCTCTCATTTGCAGAAATGGAGTGAAAGGAGAAAGGTGAGGCTCAGGGCTTGGAAAGAGAGGGGGAAAAAAGATGCAATGTTAGCTGACATGAGAGAAGAGAACAGGTTGTATACTTGAAATGAACAATATGAAAGGCAGAGGACTATTTAAGGTCCTGATGGTTAGGTGTGACAGCTTGACAGCCTCTGCTAAAAACCTTTTCTGCCATACTTCTTAGAACTCCTCTTTCTCCTTCTTGCCAGAGAATGAGAAATGGAAACTGAGGTCCCTTGGGCCTGACCCTCTATTGTTTGTGAGGGAGGGCAAAATAGAATCTTAACTGGAGCACCTGCAGACTCCTTCTAAAGCCCGTTCTTATCAGTGTAAGTCCAAGAAGCCCGATGGTTTCTCATCCTGGCTGTGGGAGAACTGTTTGGTTGACTGGCACAGTACAGCATATGGACTACAGCTTCATATACAGAATCACAGGGGTTGG
>VYXH01012390.1:36881-60515 GCA_013397275.1 Burhinus bistriatus | reverse complement strand
CTTCCAGAAGTATCCCCTGGCAGGGAGAAAATCTGACATCTGTGTATCTGATGATGAGTGTATCTGCAGCCACCCTTTGTTATTAGCTCCACTCCCTTTCCTATCCCCTCATTTCCCATGCCAAAATCAGGGTAATATTTCCCACCCGGTGTGGAGGTTAGGAGAGTTTCTGGGAGGCACTGTGTTACATGTGCCGTACACAGGCACAAAGCACAACAAGCAGGAAAGCTTCATCCCAGCAGCATTTCTGTTCTTGCTGCCCGGCTTCTGGGTGGCCTGGTGTAAAACCAACGCCTTGAAACTTCCAGCACAGACTTGGTGGTGTCATTCATTACTAAACTGGAGATAAACTAACTGCAGAGACTGAAGGACTGAGTCTGTTTCCATTTCAGCTGAATGGGAATGGTGCCACTGTTCACAGCAGGGCCTGCAATTTGCCACCAGCAATGCGGAGAAAAGGCCTTTAACATCCGTCCCAGGGGAGCCCACTGAGGGAGCGTATGGGACATACGTCCCTTGAGCAGCCACCAAGATTCTGCACAAGTACAAGATGCAGCCATGGCATAGTTAGAGAGAGAAAAACAAAACCCACTGGTGGCTGTTTTAAATACCTCTGCCTAGTCCAGTGTTCCTGGGAAGGCGAGAGGAATTGGAACAAACATTATGGGAATGCAAAGTCTTATCAAAAAATCCCTATCAAGAGACTGTAAGAATTTGTCAAGTACCAGGGAAGCGTGCCATACATGTGCGGGACTGCAGGCTGAAGCACATTAGGTTCATAGCAACATGTTCAAAGTATAAACCCCTCTCCATGCATCTTTTTCACTTGAGACCAAACTTCTCAAAGACCCTTAAGTGTTTGGTTTCATGTGGAAGCACTAACTCAGAACAGAAATTATGATTTCTGCGTAACAAAGGGGACTTCCACCTTCCACCAGCTGATACCACTTAAGAGATTAGTTACTTGGAGCTTAAACATTGGAGCTTAAACATGTACTTTGGGTGCTGCTTGAACTGGAGCAGCAGTTCCAGATGAAATCACAAGTCTCTTATGTTAGTCACTGTACACATACAGACTGTCAAGAGAAGACATGCCCTGCCCTAAGTCATTCACTGTCTAAGTAGACTGGAGGAAGGATGGGAAAGGAGGGACACGGAGAGGTGAAAGGGCTTAGCCAAGGTCCTGCTGCAGCAGAGACAGTGCAGGTCACAGCATTCCCGTGTCCAACTCATCTCTACACCACCATTTCTGCAGTCGGTGCTCACCAGCTTTCCTGGGCAGACACACTGTTCTTCAGTTAATATCCCAAATCACGTGTTTTTTTCCTCTTCAACTGAAATCTCATTTCGTTCAAGTCTTTCTAAAATATCTTAATTAAATTAGTAAAATTACTTTCTCCATCCCTGTTTTTCTAAGCTTGTGTACAAGCGGTTTTTTTTAAAATATTGGGCAGGGTTGTAAATCAGGACAGCAAAGACTATTGGTTTGGATTTATGAGAAGAACACACATCTAGCAGGTATCAGGTTGCATGGAAACATGTTTTTGCCTAAAGTGTTAATTTTTTTTTTCCAAGATCCTTGATAAGGAATTAATAATGATGTAGCCAAACAAACATTTAACCACTGTAAACTGTGGAGACTTTCTGACAGCTTTAATGGAGTTTGTCCTTCCAGTAGTCCCTATCAAGCACTATGATACTGCTCACCCTCAGGAAGGGTGGGCACAGAAGACTCACAAAATTTAGATTTAACAGGAGTGAGGGGAAGCAGGCAGGAAGGAGCAACATGAATTATTCATATGAGCTGCAGCCCTGCAAATTAATTCTTAGTGCAGGAGAAAGACACAGCAATCAAAGGGCAGCCTGCAGCCTCAGCAGGGCTGCAGCCAGAGGAGGGATCAGGTAAAATGTAGGACATGGGTGCAAAGAAGACCCGCTGGAAGTTGCTGCCAACTATTTGGAGGGCAGCGCGTTAGGTTCTGTGACTCATATTTTGGAAGGAGCTCCCTCTCCGTGGTGGGGTAACCACCTGCAGGTGTTCACCTTGGAGAGCGCGAAACAGCTCCACTCCTCCGCGGGCTTACCCCACGGATGTGGGCATCATTTTCTGCTGTGGCTGCTGGGTGACCTCAGAGGAAGGCACTGCCTGCTGAGCACGTCTGGCCTTCTAAGAAATAGGAAGAGTTTTTAAACACCCACCCTCCCATAACCACAATTCCTTTAAGAGATCATAGTTTTATCACTGGTGACTGAAACTGAGCATTTACAAGCCTGCACCTGTATTTTTGTTACCAGGCTTAAAATCTCAGTCCCTGGCACCACCAGGAGTTCAGACCCAATGGTGTCCCCCACAGGTTTCCTCTGAGACCATCTTCCTTCTCTCAGGATGCCTCCAGGAGCCCCCGTCCTCATTCACCCTCCCCTTCCCACTACAGCAGCACACCAACTCTCCGTGAGTTGGGGACGGTTCGTGCTCCCCTGTGGGTTTGTTGCCTCTTGCACCTTCCTTGTCTCAGGCTAGTCATAGCACTGCTCCTTCTGCTTTTCAGTTCGCTGCAACATGAGGGATAAAGCGTGTAAGCAGCCATGGAAGCCATCAAAGGGGACTGAATTTGCCATTTTTCTGCTATTATTTGCATGGCAACTCTTCATTAAAGCTTGTACAGCATTGTTCTTTGCAGCTCAGCCAAAAAAATCCACACAACCACATTAACACAAAAAGAATTATTTAACAACAAAAAACCTAAGCTTCAAGGACCCCTTTTGCAGAAGTAACTCTCATTAGGTAGGGTTAGGTTTCTATGCACAATACTGATTTTCAGAGACTTGATAGCTTCCTAAGGGAAAAAATCTAATTTAGATCATGCAGTATAAGACTATCTGGCAGCTACTGCTAGTGAACAAAATATAGCTGCAAATGTTTACTTTTTAATAGATAAGCAAGAGTTTTGTGTCTTCCTGGAGCCTGACTGGAATTCAGATATTGTTTGACTTTTTCTCTCCCACAACACACATTTGATCTTATAATACTTTCGAAACCTTGAGCAAATAGAATACTGCAAGTTAAACATTACATGAGTCAAATGTACCCATTACCATGACTTCAAAACAACTGCTTGAAGAGCTTAGATCTGCAAGCAAATATTTTAATGAGGAATTAAGAATAACCAGTCTTTACCGCAGCTGACTTTCCTAATAATTCACCTGCCAGCTCTGTGAAGATTTCTGAATATAATACTATTCCTAGCCATTCCTACAGCTTCTTTTTGTTGATGGGTGGTTGTTTTTTTTCCCCATTGGAGAAGTCCAGAGCATTTGACATCTGTTCGTTATTTACCCAGTGCAATGCACTTGGCAAGCACAGCCAGTTCTGCTCATTTCATCACAAGAGTAAACCAAGGCACGGCAAGGCAGAGCCTCACTGCCAGTATTAATGGCTCACATAGCACTGTAACAATTTATACCAGGTAATGCTATACCCAGGGATGTTAAATTGGTTGCCAGGGCTATGAAACAATGCAGGGCAGACCCAATAGCAGAGGGAGACATTGCAGTTCTGGTCACCTCTGCTGATCGGCTGATAGCACAGCACCTGCAGATTGGACCACTGGCAGCCCCCAAGAAAATGCTGTAGGAAGGGAGTTTGTCGTCAGGAGTCTCAAGAGTACTTCTTTTTCTTATCTGAAAATTTAAAAAATAACCCGCTGATCCACATAAATACATGTATTTGAGACACATTTAATAAAAGTATCTCGAAGATTCAAATACAAAAATGCAATGTTTATTTTCAAAATTATAGTCACTCATCCCCTCTAAACTGAATTTCCTGTAAGCACACAAAATGAATGAAATCTAAATTCAAGGGTTTCAATTTTATTATTTTTTGAAATTTCTAAATGTAGACGACTAATTACTGACCCCATCAAAAACAATACCAGAACTACCAGTTATCTCAGTAGAGTCAGGACTTGACCCAAAATAATATGTGAACTCTTGCAGGCAACAGTTGAGGACAAGCATCCTGAAAATTGCACCTTTGCTTGTTTTTATGGCTTGGGGATGAGAGGCAGATACCTTTTCAAACTGAACACAGCCTACAACATGCTAGCTTTGATCTCTATAGCTTTGTCAGTATCACACTAAAGCAGTCCAACAAACACCTTTGTTTAAAAAAAAATGTCTTGCATAAGGTAAAAGTTGGTTTAAGCATCCCTTTAGAAACAACAGTATTGATGATACAAATAGCCTGAAGTAATACCTACACTTTTTATTAAAAAGGATCTCTGGATTATTAGTAACAGACTGATGTTACCCTATTGTCTCTAACCTTCTATGTTTGGAAGTATGTTTATCTATTTTAAACATTATTCTTCCTCCTTTGTTGTTCTCAGAGCTATAGTTTAAGATAGTTTGACATTAGTTCTTCAGTGACAAATCAGTTTCCTGACCCAAAATTTTGTTTTCAGTTCCATATCAAATCCAATGCAATTATATTTGCTTCAGTAATTTTCTCAGAGTTTTAATAAGGCAAACTTCAGCTATTTAAAGCCTTTTTGAGTGTTTATTATTGCTGTGTGTAAGTGCCAGAATGAAAACGAAGTGACAAACAGTGATTTCAGGATTTTATTTTTTAATTACAGAATTCTGCACCAGGCTAATAAGAACTGATGGAGTTCTATGAATAGAGGTATGCTAAGAGGACAGTACATGTACCTGTGAAAACAATGGAAAGATTCTTTAATGTTCTTTAGTATTGCTAGCTCCAGAAATTATGGGTTTTAATTGCCTTTTGCTTGAGCATACAGGTATTTTCAATAGTATTGATTCAGAGCCCACAAGCTTTGAGACTAAGTGGTCCACCAAAACCATTAACAGATCTGTTGTTTATTTTAACAGACAAACAAATGCAAGCTCCACCCTGGCCTTGGAGCCAAGAGAGAGTGGGTGTAAGTCAGTGCATTTCTTTCCTTCTGAAAAGGAGATTTCCGAGTAGTGTGAACTTCACAGTTATCTCAGAATATCCGTACCACTTCTTCTACTGCCTTAAGACATAAATCATGTAATACGTAAAACTGTAAAACTTCATCATGTTTTGTTTTGCCTCCCTCATTTAAAAATTGTACAGAGAAGACAGTTAAAAAGGTAAGGTTATTATAATGAAAAGCTGGGTCCCCAGCACAGGCAGGTTCTGTGGCTGACAGGAGGACAAATACTTCCACTTCCATGAATCCTTTCTTGGGGAGGTTTGCCTGAAATACATAGAAGTACAGAAAAGTTAACTGATTTCAACTCAGTAACCTGAGCCAGTAACACAACAAAATAGCGCTAACTTTTTAGCAACCTGTAGTAGAACAGCTATGATTTTATGGTTATTTGTTTTTAAAAATGAAGGACTCCAGTAATGTAAGAGTAATTTTGTCCCTGGCATTAACAGAACCTGGACTTTTTTGCATACATCTCATCTCCTGGGTTTCACAGACCCCAGCTTTGGGACACTCAGTGGGTAGAGAGCTATTCTTTTCCCAAAGGCCTTTCACCTTTTTGGCATTAAAAAAGGGTATCTGTAATGTTTGCACTCTAATGGAAACCAGACATGGCAAGAATGAAAGCAGAGCCTGAATCCCACAAAGCAAACTTTGGCCCCAAAAGGCTTCAGCTAAAGCTAGCTTTCTTCATCTGTCACCTTCTGCCTGGATTTCTCCTTGGCTAGACAAATGTCTTCATGGCCACCAACATTTCCATGCCATCTTTCACTGTTAGTATATGGTATGCCTGGCCTCTCCTTCCCAAGATGAGGTGTAGGTGGGACCGGGGCAGATGAAAGGAAGGTGCCATGGGACCAGCAAGACAAGTTGCTTCCTCCTTGTATGTGAAGACCATGTTTTGGGGGGCATGTACTTGAACAGCTGCAGTTCTTTGGTTTCTTTCTCATAGGACCATGACAGCCTTTGTTTCGCCCAGTGGTAGGCTTTCAAGTGATTTCCATCCACCTCACTTAAGATACCGCAGTGACAAAAATAAAACCCATCACAGCCATAGCAATTACTTTGTGGTTACAGCCCAAGGCACAAGGAGAAGCCCAACAAGGCTCTGATGTAATGGCCTTGAGCTCAGGAGCCAGACACAAACTGCAGACCAAAATATTTCCTCCTGAAATACAGAGTTCCATAAAACTAGTGTACTTGAAAATTAAAAAGTAATGGTATCTTGATGGGAAATTTATTCTAAAGAATCTTCTATGTTCAATTACTATTTAAAGATGGGGGGTTTTAATTAAGCAAGCAGCTTCAGTTTCCATTACAGAACTTTGAAACCAAAGCCCTCTGATCTCTCCATCCTTGAAAAATGTTGCTGTTCTGATTTTCTACCCTGTTTCTTTAACAAAGCCTGAGAGCTGAAATGCAACAGGGTGGAAGGTGCCTTCTCAAACGTGATACAGAGGGCTAGCCATGGGCTCACCAAACAAACCCTCATCTAATAAACTTTGCTCAAACTCCGTCGGCTCCGTGCAATAGCAGCCTTGGATTTCTTTCAGATCAGTATCTTCCCCACACCCCTTTGCTTCCACCAGCCCATTCTCCCAGCCACAGAAAGTACCAGTAAGCAGCTTATGCCCCTCACTCTCCTTCCCCTCCTTCTTTCCCCAGGTGTATTTTCTCAACTGCTTTCCATTCCCAAGCACACTTTACTTTTTTCCTCTGCAGAGGAGCAAAGAAGCCAAAAGAGAGCTTTTTTAAGTGTTTTCATTCATCAGAAGTCTTTTGAATGTTCACTTGCACTCCAAATAAAACTGAAAGTCAGGGCCCTCAAGTGCAATGCAGCAGTGCTCCTGTTTTGTTACTGCTCTTGTTGCAGGAAGTAAACTACGAAATCTTGCAATGGACACAGCCCCAGACTACAATTGACAAATTGAGTAAGTGTACTCTTGGCCGTTTGACATCTGATTATATTTGAGGCCAGATGCAAATGATACACATATTACAGGCTGTACAGATACACATTTGTCAAGAGCAAACCTGGTCCACATCAGAATAAAAATCGTGTTAGCAATACTGCCAGATCTGAAATACTCATGTGTTTTAGCCCCTTGCTCTCAACGGTTACCCTTCAGGGCATTACAGAGTCTCTTGGAAAACAGCTAGCATTTTGCACTCCTCCTCTGCATAAAACAGCTGAAACTGTGTTTGTTTTTAAAAATTGCCTAATAATTGAGAGCTTCCTTGCCAAGATTCAAGCCTGAAGCCAAGTGCAGAGACCATATTAACATCTTTGAGTGGGGGAAGGAGAAAGGAAGAAAGTAGAGAAAGATCAAAAATTAAAGCACTTAAAAATGAGTAAAGGACCCGAAACGTAAACATGAGGGAGGGAAGAAAATTATATTGTTTTGCCATGGATATAGCCTGGTATTATTGCTTCTGAGATCATCTTAAAGCAACATTTTTTTTCTAGAAAAGAGGATGAGAATAAATTAAAATTCCACAATTCTTTTAGAAGTGCAGCTTTCATGATTCACTGCACTGACAGCGTTAAAGACACCAGATTTCTTCAAAACACAGAACATTAGCTTTTTCACAGGACCACCAACTTAAAGCAAACAGCCAACATAAGACTGAACAGATAGTTTCCTGAACCCTTTCCATAAAAGCTGGCAAGACTATCTGTCATCTTGCAGTTCCAGTATCACTCTGAGACTCAGGGCATCTGGGTACCATTCCCAGCTGTGTCCCAGTACTCCTTTATGTGCTTTGGACAAGTCATTTACCTCCACATGCCTCAATATTCCAAATGCAAAATGTAGAAAATAGCTTTATGCTACCCCATGGTACTCATTTATACATGTACACATGTCCTTATTACTCCAGTCAGAAGCACTTTCCTATATTCGCTTACAAAAGCTGTTGAAATTCACTGAAGTCTCCTTCATTGGCTTTAGTATTGAAAACATATCTTTCGATACTTAATTTTAAATAAATAAATTTAGGATGCAGTACACCTTGAAAACCGTCAGCTCAGTACAAATAATAACAAGGAGAAGAAAGTACCTGTTCATCAGTAAAGGGCAATTCCTTGAAGCTTGGAGTAATTAATTTAAAATACTGCAAGTTAGATCTCTCGCCTTGCCTGGAATCCTAGGTCTCCCCTAGGCTCTTTGCAGTGGTCAGGGGAGCCTACCCCTTTCAGAAAATTTAGGTTTGAATCAAAAAATCAGACTTCTCCAAAGCTTGAAACTGCTTTTTGCCTGGTATGACTTCTGAGACCAGTGTGTACATATGTGTGTATTTTTTTCACTGTGTCCACTTTATGAATGGGCAAAATGAACAACAGAGGTTAAATGATTCATGGTTAAATGATTTTGGACACAAATAGAAACTCTTGGTGATTTGCATTTCCAACCACCAGATCTAAGAAAAAAGACCAGTGCCTCACACCAAGCAGAGCCAGGTACCAGACAAGTCCATTTCAGAAGGAGGAGGAAGTTCTCCAATAAATGTAACGTGAGTGCATTCCTTTTAACTGAAGAGAAAGATCTGCCCTTAAGCCATACTCTTCCTGGTTCACAGAAACCTCTTCAAGAACGAATTTTGCACAGCTGAGTTCTGAGTCTCCTAGGCTAATGCACTATTTTCCTTCGCATTCCTTAATGTGAGAGGTACATCTCATAGCAAGTTGGGAGAGATGCTGTCACTGGTGCTGGTTACCAACTGGGAAAGACCTGGGAGTTCCTATAATCCCAGGTACACCACGTGCATCTATCTGAGGCCTCAGGCAGGCAAAGGCTTTCCAGTCTTTCATGCTACCGTCTGGAAATAAACTCTGCAATGTGAGTGCTCCAAGGCTCATCTCAGTCACTGAGCTCCACGACTTGCGTTCAAGATTGCAGGCACTTCACATAGTGCTCCTCTGACACCACAACGTCAATAAAGAGCAGTGCAGCCTTGCAGCCAGGCTTTCCATTTCAGACCTTCATCTTCCTGCTCTGAAGGAACATTGCCCATCTGTGAGTATCCCATTCTGTGATTATGTTGAAAACTACTTGGATTAGGTTGGATCATACCTGAAGGTTTCCTGAGAAAACCCAACAACTTTTGCATATAAAACTTATACTTCAGGAGGCTCAGGCCCCTGCTATTTCATTTCCTTTGCCTGTGTTCAAATCTGCTTCTAGTAAATAGTTTTGTTTTTCAGTACGAAGAATTTAAGCCAGCCAGATGGAAATACCTTCACAAAATTACTGAGAAATGTCATGTAGTAATACTGTGAATGAGTTCCAGGAATTACTGAAAGTCACTTGCTATTTATTGCTTAGTAATATAGTGCTTGAGGTTTCCTGTCACTAGTTCAGTTGTGCCAAAGCTTAAAAAAACTAAAATACAGTTTCACATGCTTTGCAAATGCGCGCTTCTACCGGATCACTTTACAAAAAGAACTGACCTGGTATTCAAGTGCACATGAAGAAGATTGGAGGCCTTTTCTTTATTCACTTTGTGACCAAACTGCTTGCAAAAACTAATCATGAGAGCAAGAGCAGAAAGGATAACAGAGTTGAAGTGCAGTAAGCATCATTCTTCTGTCATTTCAGACGAATAACTCTGTTGCCCTTACAAAATAACTCAAGCACAGCATTTCATGTTCATTTCAACTTGCAGCTGCTAGTCCACATTGGATGGGCAGCCCCTCACCACCACAAGGAGAAGGGTTACTCTACATTCCCCTCTACTCCTGAGGCCATCAGCTGAGACCACAACATGACGTCCATGACCGCAGGGAACTGACTTCCTCAGCAAGAACACGCAAACGCTCCTGTTCCCGACTGAAGCACAGCAGTGCATCTCAAGATGCCCTGCCTACGCGACTGAGGACTACAGAGTCACGCAGCCCATCGGGGACCTTGGGAGGACTCCAGTCCAACCGACTGCCCAGAGCAGGCTCAGCCGTGGGGTCAGACCAGGTCGCTCCGGGCTGGAGATGGCACAACCTCTCTGGGCCCCTGCTGCACTGCTGGGATGTCTTCATGGCGAAAAGCCTTTTCCTCACCCTCACGCTGAGGCTTCCAGTCTATGACCATTGCTTCTCACTCTCCTGCTGTTTGCTGCTCTGAGGAGCAGCTTTCTCTTCTCAGTAACCTCCTCATAGATACCAGTGGGGAGGAGTGCACAACAAGAATGGGGCTGCTCCGTGGTGGGCACAAACAGGGTGCCCCCAGCACAGGCAGTGCGCACAGCAGTGTCAGGTTGGTGACAGTGACCAGTCCCATCTGCAGCCCCAAACAAGGTGTGGTAACAAGTCAATTTTGGGGTCTACCAAGGGATTCCAGCCACAAACAGCAGAAGACTGGGCTAGGTGCACTATGGTGTAGCTCAAGCCAGAATGGCCTGATGGGCCATTGGGTTGAGCTAGAGATCTCCAGGGTCCCTTCCAACCTCCACAGTTCTGTGACAGATCATTTCAGACTTCATGTTTTTGTTCAGATAAAGTAGTACTGAAAAATAAAGTGTTTGACCCACACACTGGATGATTGCAGTCTGGTGGGCAGACAATGAACTCCAAACTCTGAATCCCACTGTATAAGAATAGATGCACGGTGAACTGAACCAAAGGAACAGACTGTGTTTGATCAATTCCCTCATCAGGTTTCTAACGCAGTCTACTTGCAGACCCAAGTTCTGTGACACAGAATCTCTTAGTAGGTTCCTCAACCTTTTTCAGAAACAGCTTTCAATTTGTTCAGTGTAAACAGGAAAATCATTGTCACTGTTACGCACCGTGTCCATCTTTGCTTCTCTCTCCCCTGATAAGCCTCAAACTCATGAGTTTTCCAAGCTTGGGAGAAATGATAGTACTTGCCAAATTAAGACAATCTTGTCAAGGAAGTAAACACCATTGGTATCCTTATCCAGGGAACTACGTGCAAAACCCCAGCCTAGTAAAAACTGAGAAATCAAGGTGACTGTGAAGCCCCAAGAGGACAAGGTTTTTTTGAGAGCCAAAGCAGGGTGTGCTGACCAAAAGGATAAAACAGGGGCAACTTTTACACCTTTACAGCAAAACAGTGAGCAGAATATGCATTGCTCTGGATCCACTTTAACTGCCCCAAGGCAGCCAAAGCCACCTCCCTCTTTCATGTCCTGCCACCCTCAGTAGTGAAAACACAGGCTTGTCTGGTGGCAGAAATAGCCCTATGTCTCAAGCCCAGACAGAGCTAGTACATCTGTGAAATTACTTCTGCTAGTCTCTGCATGTTTCCCTTTCAGGGAGACCAGTTAGGTCATGTACTCTTCCTTGGACACCATCCAGATTTTAAGGGATTCATCTTTTTGCCCCATAAAAAGTCATGTCTGTATACCGGCACAGCACTCTGATGTGGTTTTCCACGTACTTACTTGAGTAATGTCAACAGTGACACGAAGTGGTATGGCCACCAGCTCCAAGGTAGCACCCTACAGCTTTTCAAGGATGTGTCCTTGCTGCGGTCTGTCAAGAAGAAGGTAAGCTCACCAGCACCCTCTCAACAAGGACGGAGGAAACAAGATAAAACTGTGAGAACTAGTGCAAAGGAGGGACTAGAATCAGGCATACTCTAATTCTACTACTCTGGGGTAAAATTGGGTGTGCTGGGGATTTCCAAAACGAAGGACAGCAGCCCAGAGCTCGGACAATTTGGCTTTTGGGGACAGGAGGTGAGGACAGCATTTTATTTTGCAACCCCAAGGAACAGACAGCAGGTGGGAGTTTTAAGGGCTTTGTAAACTGGCAGAGATCTGGGGCTGACTGGTGTGCTTGCTTAAATAGAGTATATGATCATCAGAGAGCACAGCCTCCCTGCCCTCAGTGCCTATGCTCCCACCATGGTTCTCAGCCTCTGTTTCTCACGTCCTCCCTTCCTACCCATAACTCCCGTCCTTCTGCCCAGTTACTCTGAATGACATCTGTGATTACATAGCTCCTCAAACAAAGAGGTGCAAAACCGCAATGTCTCCCAGGACTGACCTCCTGCCTGGGAGGCTGAGCACACGCGACTGGCAGCCTGACGGCTAGAAGGCAAGTGGTTCAGGTGCCACGTCAGAAAGAGAAAGGAACAGCTGAAGTGTAGAAGAGGGAGGTCACCTGGTTGCTGTCTGTGCAGTGAGTGGGCGTAGCTTCACTGAGATCTGGACGAGTAGAACAGGCTATTAATTCTCCAATTTAATGTTTTAAAGAGCAAATCACTTTAAATCAATGAACCTCTGCAACTTCCTTTTAAACACTTGGCTGTGCGAGAAGAGGGGTGGTAAATACACACACCTATGCAGTTTTAAATATATTTATTTAGCTGGCAGAAGTTATAATTTTGCACAGATCGCTAGAAGAAATATATTATTCTTAAGTCTTGGAAATGAAAGAAAAATGCAAACTGATCTAGTGGCAGACATACCCAGAAAGCAAACAAATGAGAAATGTTTCTCTGTTGTTCCCACAGAAGAAAGAAGACAAACGAAAAGACTAACTCACAGTTTATTCTCAGAGCAGCCCTCTCATCAGGCAACATAGGCCAACACTGAAGGTTTACAATATCCATGAGTTCTTGCTTCTGTTGCTATTAAACTCTGCAGCTTAAGTCAAGTCATTTAGGGAAGCATATTTTAGGGAGGCCACTGACTTGGGAGTGCTTCTGGTTTTGGAAGTATGTGTTTTAGCAGGCACATAGTATTTCCTTCTTTCTGAAATTTTGTTGTCAGCAAAGCTTTTGATCCTGACATTTCCGAAACTGGGCACACAAAAATCAGGTTAGCTACAATGAACCTTTAGATGCACTTGTGAAGTAGATTGTGTACTTAATATTCTGGAATTTCCCAGAAGTCTCATAAGTAGCATATGCACTGAGAGGGAGAAAGTTAAGTCTTTTGTTGTAGGCACATTTTATCACACATATTCAGGAATATTTCAAGAATTCCCTCCCACCGTCATATGACAGCTATCGTAGCACTGGAGAAGGAAGGAAGTTTTATCTTTAAATCCAAGCCAGTGCTATAGGAGGCATGCAAACTGTGGGTGTTGATACCAGAAAAAAACCCCACAGCTTAAATAAAAATGTTAGTCAATATTTATTACTGAAAAGTTAATTTCACAGCAGCATTAAGGAAAGAGAAAAGTAAGAGGCCAACCAAAGTTTTCCAGTCCTTCATCCTTTTCCTGGAGAAGCACAAATACAACACAGTATCAGAAGCAGGAATAAGAGCATGGGTCATGGTCAGGACAGCCTCAAGATTCTCCACATCTTGGACACAGCAGAGGACATTCAGCAGGAGATACTTAGGGAAGACAAATATCTGACATCCTCCTAAGAGGGGGCTGTTTCAAGATTCAGTCAAAATCAGGTGAAGGAAGGAAAAGAGTTGAACTGTCATCTTTCACACTTCGAGTGAGAATGCGGACAAAGAGGGAAGAGAGAGAGAGCCAAGGAAGTATAACCCAACCCCGCTTCTTTGTCTACCTCCAGGAAAAATCTGTGGCTGTTAACTCTGAATAGATGCCCTCTTCCACCTGGTTGGTACCTTTTAGGGTCTTCTACCTCACAAAGCCGCCTCCTCTCCAGAGAGTTTCCTAGGGGTGCCTTACGACCTTGCTGGCTGTTCTAAATCGCCTCTGTCTGGCACCTGCCTCTGCGAAGCTTTCAGCAGGGGTTTAGGTGGCTCTGAGATTCAGTAATGACTGAGCACTACTCTAACAGTACTGGTCTAGCAATGACTGGTGATGACTAGGATTTCTTCTGTGAAATAACTTTGATTTTTCTTTCATAAACAGGGGAAGGTGAAGACTTCAGCGACAGCACAGCTGACTCAGTGGAGGAGGTCTGAAACAACTCAGTCTACCAGCCTCAGCTGTCCTTTCTGTGATGGGACCTTAAGCTCACCAGAGCTTTGAGATGGACTTGCTGAGACATTTTTCTTATAATGAGCTCCCCAAAGAAATCCAAAAAGCTTTCAAACTCACAAAGCCAATTTTGGTTTAGAATTGGGAAAAGAAAAAAAATTAAAGCAGTTAGGTCAGCAGAAATGTAAAGACATTTATAACTAATTCTTTCCTGGTACTGGTGTCCCTGTTTCCATGCTTGACCTCAGCCACCTCAGGGGCTACTCAGACTCCCTGGTCCCTTAGGGATCTCTCTGTTCATCACCATAAGACCACCCTTTTGGAGTTGTTGGATATATATCCTGCCCTTTTCAGCAGTCTCTTCTGCAAGGTCCCTGCTCTTTCCTCGGGGTCTAGACAGGTATCAGGGCATCTCTCAGTGTCTGCAACCATAGCTCCTTGAGCACATTCAGTTGGGATACTTTTCTTTCCCTTCCAGAGGTGTCCACCCAACACAGTTCTTATAAATGAGCCTAACACAGGGGCTGAAAATAACAAGGAATAAATTGACACTGTTCACCAGCCCATCAGGTTCACAACAGGAAACAATTAGCAGAAATTTCCCCTACATCACTCTGAAAGCAAGTCGTTCAGTAATGCTGGGTTTTGCAATTCAAATATATTTTCATTTAAATGGTTGACTTGTTTATGTATTGGTTTCTTTAATTTTCAGGTGAGTCTTGTATCAGCTTCTTATTTTTTCAGGTGCAAATCTTAGTCATTTTGACCCTGAGGCAAATTATGACTACATCAGCATGTGTGAAACGCACAACTGAAGTTAGATAACATTACAAATAAAACCCTGAGAGAGAAAAGACCTTCTATCTTGAATACATGTATAATGCAACTATTGTCACCACTTTGCCCCTTAAAATGTAAAAGAAAACTTTTTGCATTTGGGCCTATTCCTTTATAATTTGTTGCACTGTTTCAGGTCCTGCATCTATTACTCCAACACACTGCTTCATCAAATTTTTAAATGAGTCTAAGTAAAGGAACCAGACATAAAACCCTAATCTATCTCAGTTTTATATAGCTATGCCTCAACATATGGCTCAACATTTTTGGATCTCAGCTATATCTACAAGCCAATATGAGTAGGGAAAGCTCAATATGTGATACGGTAATTCTTTCAGGTACAAAGACAAATGAGAGTGAAGCTGGGATACCAGGTAAGAAGGAGAAGGGGAGGTATGATAGTGTAAAGTTCTCTGGAGTTAAAAATGGTGACAGGTGTATCTATACAGCAGTAGGAAACGAAATGGGAGATTTGCTCCTCACACTTGTACGTACTAATCAATGACAGCTTCTGCTGTATTATGTTCCTGCACCTCGCCAGTAAAACCACCTCGCAGGTACCCCTCTTCCTTTCTTTCATGTTTGCTGCAGGAAACGTGAAACACTGACAATGCATTCTGACTTTCCAGGTTTACCTGTTAATCAACACTGTGGCATGGCTCATCTGCACAACCATTTCTCTGACAGGAGAACAGAATTAAAACTCTCCCTATGCTGAACCCCTGCGTAACAAAAGCCTGCAATACCCAAACTTTTAAGCCCTTTCATGACTACAGAGAGCAGGCTTTGGAAAAGCTCTAAGAAAAAGGATTGAGAATACACCCCCTTAATCACATATTTGTCCTGATTATGTCAACGGAGTCAGTCCCTTTGAACTCCACTGGCTATAAGAAAAAATCACTCAGCTCCACTTCTGAGAACCATAGACATGTCTCAGGACTTTCTCATACCCTCTTTTACCAGGTACACTGGTTTGGGAGACAAGAAGGAAAACATAGAAGTTTTCTTTCTCCCTTTCTCTCTTACTTGGTGGCCCAAACAGGAGAAGATCCTGGAAGAGATGCCCCTGGATTTGAGTCACCCCAGTGCCTGAAAGGATGCTACAAAAGGACTAAGCAGCCCTAAAATATCTCACTTAGCATGCCACCACTGCCAAGCCAAGCTAGTATAGGAGCACAGCAGTAAAACCACCCAGGTGCAGTCACTGAATGCTGCTGGTCACGGGGAAGTTGGTTACTTATCCATCCCTGAACACCTGTCAGGTATTGAGCATCTGATCTCAGCAGGTGAGTTTGCCATAAACATCCCCAAATCTTCTGACAGAAACACCTGCAGTCCTGTAACCTAACAGACTATTTCCTATTTTGTAGTAAGAATTTTGTAAGAAATTCCATGAATAATGATGACCCAGCATGGTGACCCAGCTATGGTATGAAACAAGCCAGAGCACTAATAAATAAATGAAGTGCAGGAACCTGGTCAGAAATTGATAATGTTTTGATTACTTCTCCAGTGGTATTTGGAGACTTTCCAATAGACCAGAAAACTAGAGAAGGTTGTGATTTCCTCTGGGCCAATGAAAGTCTACAGAAACAATGTCTTGAGATAGGACTCCTTTGTCTCTGACCAGAATCATGTCTTTCAATATAGAGAAAGAGAGAGCAAAGATACTTAGAAATTCCTTGTTAATCCTTCCAACAACTCTTCTGAAACGAGAATAAGCACATGCAACTAACAGAATAAATTCAACTTGAGCAATTTGTTCAATGCCACAGAAGAAAGCATAGCCAAACTAGAACCCGATCGCATCCTTTAGCTATGCTTTTTGTCTTCTTACCGGACGCATACAGTTAAACCAATAGTGTTTATTTCATAGGCACTGCTGATTACAATATCTCTATTGCTTGAAGATAGTGAGCACGGAGTATCTGCCTACAACAAAAACTGTTGCAAAACAAAACCAGGAAGTCCACACACTGTACTTTTTTTCATGGATTCTTTAGGTTTTAATAAGCTGAAAAAGTTCTAATTGTCTTTCAGTCCCTTTGTTTCTGCTGTACCAGAAACACTGTCAGTTCTTGTAATTTTAAGCATTTATTCTTCAGAATTCCTGCTAATCTCCATTTCAAGTTTAACTTTGTTGATTTAACCTGCATTAAATTTTCTTTTCTGGAAGAAAATTCTTTAGGCTCTAGGGATATCTGAGAAGCTACTTCAACCCAAGCTGCCCCATGCTGAGCCTTATGCTGTTCATATCCTTCCTATAGGGCATCAGTATCTTCTTGTTGTCAAATGTCTCATTCTTTCAGCTTACAAACCATAACTGCAGCTTTAAGCATATAAAGATCCTTCAAATATGTGAAAAATGCAACATTTTTTTCCACAAATCAGAGCAAGAGTTAGAGGTGAAAGAGCCTGAGACATTTCAGTCTCTCTCTTTGAAGCTGCTCCACTTTGTGAAGACAGGGCAGGAACCTAAGCCCTGCCTCCTTTTCTGATGGTACGTTTTCTTTCAGTACCAGAGGTGTTGGCTCCACTGTCATTGAACCTAGGGGCTGCGAGAGAGCAACTGGAGAGAATGCCATTGTCCACTGGTCAGAGTACTCATCTGGAAAATGAGAGCGGTGGTCAAACCCCTTGAAGAAAGGAGGGAGGGATTCAAGTTCAGGTTAATGAACAGAAGGTCTCCAACTCCATGACATCATACAGCCATTTTTCTGTGAACTTCCTACTTTAGTAACAATGCTGTGATAACTCCTACTGCATCCACGTAGCACAGAAATGCCTAACTTACTCCAACAAGTATCAGGCATAGCTGACACATTTGGCTCTCCAGTGTGTTTTAAGATACAGATTGTTCTGGTAATGTACCTAAAGAGCTTCAGAAATGCAAATTTGTGCATCAAGGTCCTCAGATGTGTCTAAGGCTAAACAATAACTAAGCGAGGATCTCCAGAACATAAATTTGGCAGTCAAATAAACCGTGCCATCTTACTGTGGTCATTTTCAAATGACACCCAGCTGGTGGGAAACATAGAAACAGGAACATAATGGGCTGTGTCAAGACGACCTACATCTCCCCCCAGCATGTGTGTTATTGCTTAAGGAAGTCTGATAGCATTTCCAAATTCACAGAACTGCAGTTTTCACCAGGCTGCAGAAGACTAACGACTAGCCTGCAAGAGCTGGACTTCAACCAGCAACTGGTGGACTTTTTTTCATTATTACCTAATTGCTGTCTCCTTTTATGGCAAAATGAAGCAGAATGACCCACAAGTAATAATTATTTAAGCCTCTATGCTCTATCTTGTATTTGAAGATTTCTTCTTCTTCTATTCAAGTTGCCTTTTCAGACACGCAGAAATGTGCCAATGGCACTTTAAAAATAGGCAAAATAAACACAGAAATTGAAATGTTGGCTCTGCAGCATCTTTACGCAGGCATTTTATGCATTAGCAGGGGATTGATAAAATCTTTAGGTGGGAAACAGTAGGCTGGATCCATAGCTAGGGACAGTTCGCTTAGGTCTGTGTTAATCTCCACCACAGTTTACAGCAATTGGTGGTCTGTGCGGTGTTCTGCGGTGACACAGCCACTTCTACTTGGTACACAAGCCCAGCCTTGACACATTTTACTCACCACCATGAGTAATTTTTCTTGGTGTGTAGATACAGCAAAATTTATCATTCAGAACAAGATTGTCACAGTATTTAGTCAGCTATGATTGCAAGCCCAGCTGCCAACAGAGACAAGAAGAGGTACTAATTCCCATCTCTGTGATATGGGTATAGGAAGCAGTAAGCACTCCTCTCCTCACAGCAACCCAAAGGGAGAAGAAGGTGTTTCTGGCCCAAGTCATGTTGTCATCTGCCCACTGAGTGATGCAGGTTCTAACAATCCTGACTGTGCTATCAGTGCATCTAAAATGGGTGGAAAAACATGGGGTTTAAGTTGGACTGGAATATTTTCACAGCAGCTAGTAAAGTTATTTCTCCAGAGAGAAGAGCCAAAACTTGTTATTCCAGCCCATTTTGTAGGGCTAATTGGATCTATAATCAGGTTTCTAGTTTTCGAAGTTCCTCTCCTTCCAGCTGTACCACCAAGTGTCCCACAAAATGAAAAAATAACAGCAAAAGGAAGAATGATAAGAAGTTGTAAGAGAGAGAAACACACAATTTCAGAAAAAACCTGTGTGAGAAGAAAGCTTTAAAAAAGAAAAAGGCTTTAATATATTGTTCAGAAACATGTATTTTCTCTTAAGTGAACAGACCAATTTCAAAGCAAGCATGCAAAAAGCATCTTCTTTCTTGTTTGCAACTCTTTGTGACAAATTTTATAATTCTATGTTTTGGAGTGTTTCACAGAGCATTAAAGAGCAAAAGTGAGAGAGGCTTACATGCTGGGGAATCAGGAACGAAATTCATACATGCAAGTTTCCAAAAGCAGCTGGTGAATTTGGGCTCTTTTCTGAGTCCTTATAAGGTCTGCTTTTGCAGGAGCCCTGAGCATGTACAAGTCACCAAAGGGTGAGGAAACACAGTAGGATATAACCATTGACAGAAAGAGAGAAGACAACACCCTGTGTGGTGCAACCACTTGACAAAAAGGGAGCTCTTGAATCTAAAGGTGGAACCTGCCGTGCAATTTTGTGGTGTACAGTATCTGACCTCAACATCTTGCACACTAAAGACATTTTTTATGAGAATATCAACACATGTTGTGGTAGCTCCAGGCTCTCAGAAAAAAATAATCAAATTCAGCTCTCCCATACCAAATCACATCACTGTTATTGCCCTAAATTAAAAAGGTGTTTGTTACGGATTCCAGCTCTCCTGCTGTCAAATCCTTTGCTCCTCCTGCATGTAAACCCCACCAAGGGCTAAATCCAAGAATGACTGCTGAACAAAGCCATTTTGTGCACACACAATGAGCATTTTGTTCAAGCCATTTAAGACATATTTTACAATAAATCTTTTCATTATCAGAGGCATTTTAAAAATGTTTTGCCTTTAGTCACAGTTTACAGATTCACTGTGTACAGTATTAAGTTTGGTATTTGATGCACAACACTTTTTTTTTTTTAAATGCTTAATCATTTTTAAGCCACCCCATGTTGCTAGAGAGGGCCAACCAGGGGTAAGTAAACATTATTCTCCATAGCTTATGTTTTCATGTTCTCAGAATAGAAAGTTAGGTGACAATATCTATATGGATACCACTGCTTTATAGCATTGGTTTCTTTATGGTGGTTCCCTGTGAGTTTTTTTTTAAAAGACCAGTCATTGTGCATTCTAAACGGCAGCTATAACATACCCTTGGAAACATTTTCTTTAACACATATTCAACTAAAAAAAAATCTACTTTTGATATGGACACAGACCTATAGCTTATTATGGCACTGATCTTGCAAAAAACATTTCTTGCAGAGTGCTTTATTTTTTACAGTCATACAGTATCCTACTCATCTTGCTTGCAGAAGCAAGACTGCCTTGCTGGAACCAACCATGGTACAAATAGAAACCATTTATTGGGTTTGTAATGTCAGCTTACCTCTCTGCTGAGCTTTGTCTCTCTTGTTACTGCAAATCACAATAAAAACAAACTCCAAAATCAGCTCCTAGTAAGCACCTCCTCTAGTCTGCAAAATTCCATGACCCCCTCAGGATCCTACTTGGAACTAATGAAATTAACTGACCAGTATCAAAACTGTCTCCTCTTCAGGAAGATCTAGCATCAAAGTGACTCAACTGAAAACCCTGCCTGCTGATGCGAGACCTACGATGGGTTAGCAGAAGAACCACATTTCCCTGTGTGGGAAGCCTTCTATACGTTAAAAAGAGAACGGGACTACCCTGCATCTCATTTTTCATACTAAACCCGGCCCAGCAATGACTTCCTCAACAAAGGCATCTGACCCAAAGGTGCTGGGAAGGAATACAAGGTTACAGCCACTTCCTTGTCTGCTTATGCCTCCTTTACTCATGACTTCATCCCTCATCTTCTAAGAAGTGAATTTATCCGCTATTCACTTGTGAGAAGTGAATCTATAACCTTGTCATACTGGGGAGTTTGTATTTTTCTTTTTCCCTGCAGTGCGAAGCTGAACATTGCCTCTCCTCTACACACAACACAAGGGGCTAATGAGTTTTCATCACACACCCCATGCTGCATACAGGGAGGTGACACGGAGGCACCACCGCAGTGTGTACATGCTCTCAGACTTGCTTTAGATTATTTCTAGCTAATGTGGGTACAGGAAATAATGATTTTGCAGCAGCATAATGCTGAGTACTTAGCAATTGAAAGCTTTTTCACTCTGACTTCAATAACCAGGCCAGGAAGCTCAAAGGCAGTGCCAGTATGTCTGTGCATGTCCCCCGACACTGCGCAGGGGTTTCCTGAAATGCCCAGCGCTGCCGTGAGGTACCTGTTTTTGCAAGCACAGGTGCCCAGCATTGCTTCTTGCTGCTGTGCAACATCCCAGACACAGATCCTTTTGCTGCTGCACAGGGTGGCACTGATCAGCCACAGATCTGGCCAACCTCAATCGACAATGACCTCAATAAATAGTGCAGAGTAAATGAGGGGGTGAGGCTGCCTGTTCCTCTTCCACAGACAGGGAAGCTCCGTCACATTTACACCAGTTAGACGGTATCATGGACTAGGAGACAAGCCACAAGTTGTCACCTGACCTTGCCCCACTGTGTTTGCACCTTCCTCAGCTTCTGCCAGTGAGCAAGTGCCTACAGGGCAAAGTACTTCCCATGTGTTGTTCATTGGTTTGTCATTTGCAGTAAACACTTGGAGATCCCATGGTGTCCAATAGTTAACAGATGTTACAGACTCTCCTTGTGAGAGAGGCCCTTGTGTGCGAGGCTGATGTCATCAAATGAGGCACTGAAAAAAGCCAGGTCAGATATACTCTAACCCTGGTTAGTCATCCCCTAATATTAGTAACGTATCAGAGAATCATGAAAGGCTTCAAAATGTGGACAAAGTATATTATTTATTAACTGTTATTCCAAATTATTTTGTAAGAAATGTGACAATGAGCTTTGGGAAGAATTTATAGTTCTTTGGAGCCACTGAGTCACTATAGCATCTATTTAGAAATCTTTAAGTGAGGCTTCAACATCCTTCAGTGCAATGAAATCAGCGGAAAGTTAGCAAATGTGACAAGTTGGCCTTACATCACTGTCCGCACATTTTGCAGCAGCAATCATGAGGTATTTTGCTGTGCTTCAGCTTGTACATGTCTCCAAGGAGCAAGTGCTTAGTAGAGCTCCAATTAACAAGACCTAACTTACCCTCTGCTCCTTCAGCTTGAACCTATGGCCTAGGGATGGGACTGTTTCCTTTAACTAGGTCAGTTCACTAAAACAAATGCATGATCTGAAACCAGGGAGCTGACCTTGCCAAGCAATGGCTGCTGCACTGAAGCCCTGCTTTGCGGTTCCAGCAGTGCTTGAACATTCATGCTTGCAAATAGTTGAGGGCATCTCACCCACAAGAAACTTTGTACACATGACTCCATGCAGAATCACCTCATTGCCAGTGTAGGTCCTACTTGGATAAGTATTTATGGCATGGATTGTACAAACACACTTGAAGCTCTATCTATTTATGCAAAATAGAGTTTTGTCATCCCCCAAAATCTCAGTACTGGAACCACAGTGAATGGAAATGAAAGAATGCAAATCTGGGACTCAGATTTTCTGCTACATTGTAAGACCTGGGGATGAGGGAATGAGGTTATGAGGCTCTGCCTCTTGCATCTAAGCTGCTAACACTCTCACAAACAATCATTACTTTGAATTAGATAGCTTCAGCCGGTATGCCTGCATTCCCAACTTCACAAAGGGACAGGCATGGTAGAAGTAAGCATTGGAAACAAATTTCAGAAAACAAGTTAAATGTGCTCACTGAACTCAGTCCTGTTCAGAGGTCAGTTCTTTGTGAGCAAGGTCCTATTATGTAAACCAGGATTTATGTAAGAGGAGAACACCTGGATGCCTGTGACCCTGGTCCAGAAGTTGCTTTGTGTCTTAATAAAATAAGACCTACTACAAGGAACTACATGAACAACATCCATCACAGCTGTCTTCTCTTGCAGAAGCTATTCTGCAAAGGACCAATGATGCTGCAGGAATTAAAGGCAACCATATTTGCCCTGTGAATTTCTTTGCTTTTGCTGCCCTTTTTCTAGTATTTGATGTTTTGTATTTGTAATTCCCATTCTTCCCTTTTCATTCTGTTTTCTCCTCTCTCCCACTATCTTACATTTCCCATTCCTCACAGCAACCACTCTCATTTCTATTTGCTCCTCCCTGTGTGGCCTCATCCTGAACAGATCTCCTGAACTTTCTGTCAGCTGATCTAAAGCTGGTACATGCCAGAAGCATCAGATCATGCAAGGTTCAAAAAACAAGAAGACACAAATGAAAGCTGAAGGTTCTAGCAAAAGGGAAGGATGAATTCTGTTTTTGCCAAGTCAGAGCTGTTTCTTTCTGCGTCTTAGGAGCTAGACAGCATTAACAAATGTCAGGACTGCTAAAATATGCAAACAAAGGCATTATCTTTTTTACTGGAATAGAAAAGAGTACCACGTTCTCCGCTTCTTTTCCAGGGATATGCAAAAGCTTTGCGTGCACAGAGGCACACGCAATTTACTGAGATGTCCTAAGGGAATTCAATCGTTGGGGTTTTTTTTGCAGATCCCCGATAGGCAGCAAACTTGAGGCCGACATTTCAGGTTGCTCCCCACCCGGCGGCGGCGGGGGGCGGTGGGACCGCGGAGCGCGGCGCAGCCTGTCCCCTCCGTCCGCCCCCAAAAACGGCCGCGCTTCCTCTAGGTGGCACACGTTACCTCTGCTAAAATTCACACTGGGGCGTGCACCCGCCTCCGATATTACGTCTGGCAGCTTTTCTAAGGGTTATCGCAATTAA